>CAKNYM010048815.1:72879-91559 GCA_932195095.1 Andricus curvator
TTCTACTTCTGCATTATGTGCTTCAGCTTGCTCTGAAATAAAAATATTGTTATTTATTATCCGGGAGAGTAAACACTTTCTTAATTCAGAACTATTAAATTAAGGTATACTTCAGAGAGGTGCACCTAAGAATATTGACTTGATACTTGGCCTAGAACTTCCTTCTGAATCCCTGTTAAAAGTTCCAAAAAGAATCTTTCCGTAGGGTAATAGAGATTAACTTATTATCAACTTTTAGGTTTCGTAACTCTGGGCATGAGCCCCTTATGGTTTCGGTAGGGTGTCTGCCCGACCGCCAATACTCTTTTTCTCGTGACTACCTCACCCTTGAACCCCGGGACCCCACCTATCCCCCTAGACCTCTCTCCCAAAAATCCACTCATTCCTTGGGGCCCCTCTTACCCCATGGAACCCCCTATCCTACACGACCCCACTTCGACTGTCTCGAAGAAAATGTCACTAACCAATTTTTCCAAAAACAGATCGTATCATCTATATTATGCTTCGCTAGAGTGTCGTATCTCCATTTAAAAATGCATAGAGATACGACACTCTAGCGATGTAAAATGCAGTTGATATACTCTGTATACGGAAAACTTTGTTAGTGACTTATTCTTCGGGACAGTCGACTTATCGATCGGGGTCCTTCCTGTAGCACGAGGAAAAGTGTTTCTTACTAACCTTTTCCAAAGATCGTTATTGTCAGTTGCTATGAATCGTTATTGTTAGTTTCTAAGGAAGGTTGTGAGCCGTTACTAAGGGTTGTTATTGACCGGTGCTAGGGAGTTATGTTGATCGTTTCTAAGGGTTTTTCTTACCGTTATATTAGTCGTTGCTGAGGGTTTTTATTGATCGTTACTTAGAATTGTATTAATCGTTGCTAAGGGTTACTCTGTCCGTTGCTGGGGGAGGTTGTTAGCCCTTCCTAGTACAATATTTTCAAATTTATTGTCTGGGGAGTTTTGATTAGAAACTGGATAGTTGTATTGATCGTTTCTAAAAAATTGTACTAATTATTGCTAATGCTTGTTTTCGACCGTTGCTAAGGGTTGCTATTAAACGTCGCTAAGGTTTTTTAATATATATTGCTAGGGGATATTATTGACCGTTGCTAAGTGTTGTTATTAACTTTTGCTAATGGTTGCCATTATCCGTTGCTAGGGAGTCGCATTGATCGTAGCTAGGGGATATTATTGTCAATTTCTAACTGTTGTTATTTTTCTTTGCTAGGGAGTTGTATTATTATCGGCTAAGGGGGGGGGGTGTTATTGGCAGTTTCTAAGGGTTATTCTGTCAATTGCTACGTAGTTGTATTGAAAGTTTATGAGGGTTGTTATTGTCAGTTTCTAGGGGATGTTATTATCCGTAGCTAAGGGTTGTTGTTGACTGTTGCTACGTGATGTTATTTAACATTGTAAATGGATGCTATTACCTGTTTCTAAGGTTTTTATAGTCTCTTTGCTAGAAAGTTGTATTCATCGTTGCTAAGGTTTTTTATTGATAGTTGCTAGAGAATGTTAGTTGTCCTTACTAAGGATTTTTATTGTCCATTGCTAGGTCAGGTTATTTGTTATTTTCAGTTGCTAAGGGTTTTTGTCGCACGGCGCTATGAGTTCTTATTGTCCGTTTCTAAGGGATGTTATTATCCGTAGCTAGGAAGTTGTATTGATCATTGCTATGGGTTGTTATTATGCGTTGTTAGGAAATGTTATGAGCCATTTCTAACGAGTTGTATTATTCGTTTCTAAGCGCTGTTATTGTCCGTTTTTAGGGAATTTTATTAGCAGTTCATAAAGCTTCTTATTAACAGTGGGTGAGGATTCGTGCACATAATACGTAACGCGTTTTTCTTTTGTTGAAATAGAGACAAGAATAAAATTTCAATGAAGCCAAAAGGGATACAACGATATGAACAAGAGAAAAACACGTTACGTGTGTATTATGTGCACGATCCCTGAGGGTTTTTATTTTGCGTGGCTAGATAATTATATTGATAATTGCTGAGCGTTTTTCTTGTCCCTCGTTATGGGATTTTATCAGTCTTTGCAAAGGGTTGTTATTGACCGTTGCTAAGGGATATTACTGACCATTTCTAAGGGTTGTTATTATTCGGTGCTAAGGTTTATTATTAACCGTCACAACGGGTTTTTATTTTCCGTTTGCTAGAGAGTTGTATTTTTCATTGTCCAGGTTTTTTACTGATCGTTACTAGAAGTATTTAATGGTCGTAGCTAATGGCTCTTATTGTCCATTGCTAAGGGGTGTTATTATCAATTGATGAGTCTCGCCATTGCCTGTCATTGTCCGTTTCTAGGGGATATTTTTAACTGTTGGAAACACCGCCTATTAACACTCACACTGAAGCCTTCTTGTAGTAGCCACAAAAAAACCAGGCGTCCTAGTTTTGGACATTTTGAATCGGGAACTTGGAAAGGTGGATAAGGTGTTCGGAGTGAGTGCGAGAACGGGGAGTAGGCCACATCCTTCTTATTCTTCAGGATATATGTCAACTTATTTCACTTTCTTTTTGTAGGTTCACGTTTTAAAATTAATTAATATTTAGGCAACAAATATGTGTTTTGATGAGATCTGCAACTTCTACATATGTAGATTATGTGTTACTTTAGATCAATATTTTCTAAGATTTTAAAAAACCGCGAAAAATATTAATAACTTAATTTCTAATAACGTCATACGAAAATCCTGTTGGTACTTTCAACCGGGATGTAAAATGAACCCCAGTGAGAAGTATAAAGTAAATATTCTTGGGTGATCTTTTCGGAAGTATACTCCTGAGTTGTACTAAATTGTGAGTCTAATTGTAATTTTCCAGAAACTGAATTCTTTATTCTTTATCTAAATCACAACCAAAATTCTGCGAAACCATGTCAGTGATTTCGCTGGCGACTTTTTTCGTAATTGTAGCTGCTAATAACCCATGAAAACGAATTAACAAATTTTTTGAATCAAAACTTTACGAGAAATTGTTTTTTGAAAATTGACTTTTTTTCAAAACGGCATAAAAACGGCGTAAGTTCAATTGTTAGTGTGATTTGTCAGTCAAAATAAATCAAGTAAGAGGTAAAATAGAACAGTCTAAAAGTAATTGCCATCAAGTGTTCGCTATAAATTTATTAAATTAGAATCTACAATAAATTAAAATGCTCAACGCCTTAATAGGTAACGATGAAAGCTCGTTTTAAAGTCTGCTTAATTTTGACGATTTTATGTTCAGTAACCAACAAATAGATGATTTTCGTAAAACCATCTCGCTTCCATCAGCATCTTTGATGGCTGTGAACTGTCCCTTTGGATTAACAACTATTTTTGTTTGTGATTGATCTTGCAAGTCGATATCACCATCAGTGCGTGATAAAAGGGTTAAGTCTTGAAGAATCTCAGAATAAGCTTCTGCTTCTTGAGCTGAAATGGTCTCGGAATCGGCAGAATTTTTTTGAGAAATCTGCTCTTCCTTATCCGATTAATTTTTTGTTTCGACAGTATCATCTGCGCAATTTTAACTCAACTTTCGTATTTGAATACAGTCGGCTGACTCAATTTCTACTTCCATACGTAGACTAGAAGCCGTACAGAATGCCACTTGCTTCGCACGAAGAACATCTTCAATTAAAGTTAGATTAGGAAGTGTGCAATCCTTATCCAAAAGCACTGTAGGCGTGGAAATATCACCGTCCTGCATTTTGAAGGACGAAATTGAATATTTTGTCCGTGGAAAAGAAGATGTTCTCATTCAGCAAGAAAATCGGCTACAGAATAGATTTTAAAAGGCTAAATCAACAGAATTGTTTTCGTCACTGAATAACTTGGATTTGAATTGATCCGTACTCGCCAGTCTTAAAAAGAAAACACTAAATCATATATAGTAAATTCTGTATAAAATAGTTAACGACTTTGACAGATAAGAATTTAACACGCAGTACATGAGTTTTAAATATATGTGAGTAGCCTCGCTTTCGAAAATACAAAGGCAAGAAGAAGGTCCATCACGTTGTAGTGGATGTACCATTATAAATTAAAGAGAGAATGCTACAATATTGTTCAAGAAATGATCATGAATGACCTTGGCAGATGAAAGAGTATGCAACAGACATTCCCTGCTCATTAAAAGGCAAAACAAATCCCACGAGTTAATTTGAGTTCGAGTCGTATTGGATTCGATTAGTGATGCACGTTGCATCCTCACTAAGCCAAACATTTGAAGTTAAATTTCTTACTCTGAGGCATTCTTTTCATTCTATCGTACGCCACGTGCCTTCAATTACAGCTGTAGCATAACTATTTAGTGTGCGACTATCAGTGTTTAACGATGGCAACGGTAAGTTTGCAGCTACACTATTGAAAAAAATCCTCCAGAAAATCCTCGAGTTATTTTCTGAATAGAAAAACACGAGGAAATCCGCGAGGATTTTCAAATTCCTCGAGGAATTCTGCGAGGATTAATTCTCTCACTCGAGGATTTCCTCGAGGAATTTAAAAATCCTCGCGGATTTCCTCGTGTTTTTCTCGTTCTAAAATAACACGGGGATTTCCTCGAGGATTTTTTCAATAGGGTAACGTTTGAAATAACAATCGGCCACCAATAATAAAAATGTATGTTGCATAAAGTTTCAAAGCTTTTCATACCTAAGCTACTTTTCTTACATTCTGCTTTCTCTTTGGCACAACGAACCAATATTTTTAAAACTGTTGATTGCATATCACCATCTTCCTTCCAATTAATACTTGTATCACAGTTGAAAATACTGTCGATAGATTTGTCCGAGGTTTCGCCATCATCCGTGTAATAGTCCACATCCGTTCGGACATATGACGCCTGTGGTTGTCAAGATGATTTGCCCGAACAACATCTTGAGCTTCTAGTTTCCCTGACTTAAAAGTTCCCCTATTGCTGTGCCGTATACTGTACTCGTAGATTCTTTAAGGTGTTCGCACAAGAAAATCCTTTGCAGTGCGCTGGAGACGTCCCACCGATCGTGCCGTCCGCACACAAACTCATAACGCCAACCAATCGCGTGCAACCTGTCGTGCTGCTGCCTTCCGAGCGGTGACGCACGCAAGTACCTCGCTACTTAAACTAGTTCGCAACGCACTTCAGTAAGTGCTGCCACGGACCGTAGCAGCACGGCAGGTTGCACGCGATTGGTTGGCGTTATGTGTTCGTGCGCGGACGGCACGTTCGTGAGACTTTACCAGCACACTGCAACGGATTTTCTTGTGCGAACACCTTCAGGAGACTGAGGTGGACGACTCTCAGTCAATAAGATAGGTCCACATTCAGCTTTTTGTGCAACAAATTCATTTTGATTCTCGTTTTGATTTGTGTTCTGAAAGAAACCTGAGTAGTCTTGATTTTGAAGGGAAGTCGTGATGACATCATACTTTCCGCGCCTTCTAGCATGGTGTTTGGAATCAATGTTATTAATTCGGTTCAGAGGCTGCACATGTTGTCACTGCATTTTGTAAGTCTCGTCACAGCAGAAGAGTAGGGACATGGATATTAGCCGTGTACATCATTCAAACTTTCTCGTTTTCTATCATCTTCTCAGAAGTTGCATTAACAATTGTTCCATTTTCAAATGATCGACGGACTATTTCATTAACGTTTTCAATATTCTTTGTAACATATTGTTCCACTAGTTGCTTCAATTTTCTTTTCTCAGATTTCACATTAGATCCTAACTCAGAAGTATTTTCACCTTGATTTGCATTTCTTTTTCGTGCTGAAATTTTGTCTTTGCTATCTTTTTCGACGTTAGCAGTGTTTTCCCAATAGTTAATAGATTTTTATTTCACATTATCCACCATTTCTAACGATTGAAGTCTGTCTCCACATACGAATTTTAAGTTCTGCGGGTTTTCATGAAATATTCCATAATACTTTTTCAGATTTTTCTCTTGCTCTGGTATTAAAGAAGGCAAAACCTGCAGAGTGGCTTTTGAAAATGAGAATGGATTATTCCAAAAATTATTTCGAAATTTTTCCTCATTGCACTTTGCGGTTCAATTCCCCGCACCCTCGACATTTTACCCATCTCCGCTCATTATTTACAAGTTTATTTAGACGATTTTCTTCTTATTACCTTGAACAAAAAAATTTCCAAGATTAAGGCAATAACATATATATTATTTTTTATATGCATCAATTTTATTAGTCCGTAATTTGAGCACTTATAATAAAAACAGGCTTATTGAGAAAATTCATAAAGACCGTAGCGGGATAAAAATGGGTTCTTAATGATTTTTTTGCACAAAATTTTTTTCATAAATATACAATCAACCTTTTTTTTGGTAAGATTGTAAAATAAAATTTGAGACTCCTCAACACTACTATACAAATTTAAAAGAAAAACTGGCTACATTTTGAACGTTTTATTTTAAATTGCTCAAGTTATGACAACTAGTTTTGCGGTTGTTCAACTTGGAATATTGTCCCGAGAAAATTTAACTAGTCATACCGAAATTGAGGTACATGTACTTTATTATAGAAGATATAAAATCGAATCTAATATATGAAATATTTTTTCAGGTTAAGTTTCTTCAGTGTACAATAAACTTTTTTCATCTTCCGGTTTTCTGATTCATTTGTACTAGTTTTAATTGTGAAATAAGAAAACTATATTAATAATTTTCAAAAAATTTACATACCTTGTATAAAAACACTTTTCCACATCAAACACACAACACGCCCTTCAACGGGCTTTCACGGGAAAGCGGGAAGCACGCACTTTTGCACAGCGCATAATGCATGACGCAAAAGAGTCTCAACTAATCGCAGACCTCCATTTCATTCGCTGTGATTCTCGCACAGCATGGCGCAGAAGGCATCTAAACGTTCGTAACGTTGAACTTTTATGCATTCTGCAGCATTCTTGTGCAATCTGCAGTCGTTTGTAGCGGACGATTTTTAATCCTCTGTTTCATAATCAAAGGCAGACGAAGAAGTTATTTCACATTAAATCACTCACTTTCATAAATATTAGAATAACTGTCCACGCAAAACAGTTTTCACAATTCTCAC
The DNA here is from genome assembly GCA_932195095.1 of Andricus curvator. Classification (NCBI taxonomy): domain Eukaryota; kingdom Metazoa; phylum Arthropoda; class Insecta; order Hymenoptera; family Cynipidae; genus Andricus; species Andricus curvator. The sequence goes on from CAKNYM010048815.1 coordinate 79,919, forward strand.
GTCAACACTTCACAGTTTGAGGTAACAAAACGCTGGTCGACGCCATCCGACGCTAACTGGCTAAAGTCCCGTACATAGGAAGCAACTGTGCGGATCCGTGTGCGTTGGAGCGTGTTCTCTTGTGCATTATGCTTTGTGCTTATTCTCTATGCAGAAGTGTGTGCTTGCCGCATAAACAACGAGACCAACATGCGCACTCTCGCCGTATGCAAACGCTGTACGTAGTGTCCGAGCTATAATTTTGACACAGTCACCTCTTCGAGTAGTCCGTAGAGTTCAACTTATTTCGCTGATTTCTAACTCAGTGAATTCAGTGTTCCACTGAGTTCAGTCTTGAATTCAGTTAAGACGAAATGATTTCCTATGATTTCCCTGTGATCTCCAGTGATCTCCAAGCTTGACTAAAGGCCGCTTCAAACGGTGCGTGCTACTCTGCTCGGTCCCATGCTAGCTCTGCTGCTTGCGAGAGGGCACTTGTGAAAATGGACGCGATTATACAGGCGGCGATTCGTCGAAGACAGGCAGCTATTGCTGCTTTTCTATCAATTAATGATTCAAAACAAAAAAATGAAGAAAGGCGGAAACGCAAATTATGGAGTCGGTCTTGGTTGCAATGGAAAAACATGGGAAAAGGTATTTTGACCATGTTGTTCGAAGAATTAGGGTGAACATAACCTACAATCGTTAGGTTTCACTAGCTATTTAAAATGTGTCCTCATTACGGATTGTTTTCCTCGCAGTTCGAAGGATCCCATTGCATTTAAAAACTACACTCGGATGTCAGAAGATGTTCTGAATGAACTTTCACAACTTGTCCCATTTTCACTTTTGCAAACAAGCACAACAACTCAATGACGCTAGATTTGCCATGTGGAACTGTAGCAGCCGACAGAATCACGTGAACTTTTCTCCACTTCTGATTGGCTCCTTGCTTCAGCCAGCATGAAAACCAGCAGAAAAAATAGCACGCGTTCTATCAACGAAATCAAGCACGGCGCCCATCACGAGAGCCAGCAGTGACGTAATTTTCCTGCGAGGCAGCCTGCCCTGCAGCCATCACAGCTCCAAGCAAGCAATCCAGCACGAAAAAAAGCACCGTGTGCAGCGGGCTTAATATTAGAGGATTCTTTTCATATTAAAAGCCGTATTCGCTGACTTCATCGAGTTCATACTCCCGGGAAAAAGGCTTGCATTCAAAGGTATTAAAAATGTTGAATCAATAAGAAAGCCTTTTCTGTCCTTCGTTTTTTAATTCTCATTAGGCGACGAGAATTATAAGATTCCTATCCCTTTCAAAGCCGATCGTAGCTGCCAAACGCAACCTCAAATAAATTCTGTTTCCTAAGGTAAAATGTACATTAAAACGAACAAGATTTGAATCCGTTGAAGCTGTGAAAGGGAAAGCGGTACGCGTCCTGAAGGAGCTGACTGAGAGTGTTTAAAAAAAAGCAACTGTGAACCTACGGCGAACTCAAAATAAAATCATCAGTTTTTCCCCATTTTTCAAACCATATTTTTTATGGTGAATCTTTGACCGTTTTGTACAATTGTCACATAATATTTTTGAAATATGAAAAGTTGACAAAATCCATCTACAACAAAACAAAAAAGTAGGCATATTTTAATTTTGCCTAGGCTATTAGAATTTACAGTCGCTCATGCACATTTAAACAGTTGCTTTTTTGGACCATTGTAGTGTATATTGAAGGTCATAATAAATAGGTATGTATGAAATCAAAACATTTGTCACCTTATCACTGCATGCATGCAATTTTCCAATACTTACTAATGCAAGACTTCTTACCGGGCTGATTTCTAAGATTTTAATAAAGTTAAATGAGCATTAGTACCTCTGGTTAGCCACTTAATACGCCCATCGTCGCCCATTAGTGGAAAAACCTTAATCGGCGGCTTGCGATCCATCTCTCGAAGCTCCTTATTAGTAAATACATGAGTAGTCCCATCTCGCAGTGTTGTGCAAAGTTTTCCTTCGCGGTAAAATAATCTTCCATCTGTATTGTATCTCCTCGGAAGCATTGATTCTGTAAGAAAAAAATAGGTGGATTTTTATTAACGAATTTTCCTCTCGAACCCCAAAAATGCATTATTGGTCCGAAAAACACAGCCTAAGTTTATTACGAAAGACAGTTAATACAGACACGTGATTCTAGGCCCGCGAAGCTTTCGTGCGAGTCACTGTGAAAAGCCTATCCTCAAAAGTACGCCGAATCTAATATGAAAATGGTTTTCTGTGCTCTCTTAAAATGAACCACTAAAATCTCACCGGTTGAGAGAGGTGTCACTGGTTCACTCAGTGGAATTACGTCACTGGTTTAATCAGTGAGGTTCACTGGTTACTCAGTAACAGTAGTCATCTGATCGTGAGCGTTGTCGTCCATCACCTGGTTTGGTATGACACTGATCAATGTGTCGCGTCGCTCAAAGACAAACTGAAGTGGCCAGGGTCCTCCCCACTTTCAAGAGTAAGATACTATATACCCTGCATAGGGAGCGTTCACGTATTACGTAACGTTATTTTCGATCTTTTTAACTCCCCTCCCCCCTCCAGCATGTAACAGACCGTAAAATTTCCTTCGGACCATCCCCATCCTCACCAAAGTTACGTAACAATTTTTTCTATTATGCTTAAGAACACAATGAAAGTTTTCTAAATAAAAGAAGGTTTTTTAAGGCATCGTTGAGAATATATATATAAGAACAACATAACCTGAAACTTCAGTTTTAGGTCAGCCCTGAAGAAGTGAACTGCAATGTTCAAAAAACGTCGGCAAGATTCGCAGTTTTGCACACGATTGAAACCCGAGAAACCTCCTTTAAATTTATTATAATGAATCATCGTGAGAGCATTAAACCTATCATTAAAGAACTCTACAGGGCGAGTTTTCTTACTAAAACTAACACTTTTGATAAGCTCAGGTCTTCTCAAGCTAAGCTAGTAACATCTTTAGATTTCTTAAAATGGTGTAGGGACAACAACACCGTCCCAAAATTCTTACAGTTGAAAAACCATTTGGGAACATCTAAATCCGAATCAATTTTACATAAAGCAAGTTTGCTTCTCTTGAAAGAAAGAATACAACATGACAAATTTGTTTTGCACACTACCTCCAAAAAACTATTGGAACTTCACCTTTTTGCTATCAAACACTCTCAGATTTGACATCTGGTCTACATTGGAATGGGTATCATTTGTCCAATCCCAACGGATTAAAGATCTTTCCACTCAAAATTAACGCACCATTAACCAACACAGTAAAAAACATCTCTAACCATCCTCTCAGCAATGAAATGATTTCAGCCTTTTCTAAAGGACATAATTTTGCGGTAGCTCGCTCCAAAATCCCGAAAGGAGAAATCATCAGTAATTTGGAATCCACAATAGATACCCTTCCACCCCAAAAAGTAAATGACATACGGCGTGGGACGGCCAACATCTTATACCAAGCCCAACTTCCCTCCTCAAACTTAACATAGGAAGAAAAAACAGCAATTAAAGAACTCAATCAGAATAAAGACATCATAATATTACCCGCAGACAAAGGCAACACAACAGAAGTGATCAATAACTTCAGAAGGATACAGCAGATTCACATTCAACCCCAAGACATCCTAGCGAGTTTCGACGTATCTCTCTTCACGAAAGTACCAATCTCTGATACAATCGATATTATTAAATCCTTTGCAAACTTCCCATCCAATCTCAAAATTTGGATAGAACATCCCACCTGTAATAGCCAACATCTTTATGGAAAATCTAGACACTAGAATCTTTAACAAATCCAAGCTTCGATTTCCTCAATCGAATACACTCTAATATCCAGTGCATCATGGAAATTGAACGAAAAGGAAAATTGCCTTTCTTGGACGTACTAGTTTACAAAAGATCTGATAACACATTAGGACATGAAGTTGACAGGAAATCCATCCATACAAACAGATGCCTCATCCCACTACCACCCATCTCAAAAGCAATCGGTCATCAACTTCCTTGAATACAGAGCTGTCTCCATAACAGATGAAGATAACTTACAAAAGGAATTATAAAATTTTAAACAAATCCTAATACAAAACGATTACACAAACAAACAAATTGATAAAGCAATAAGAAAATACACTCAAAAAACAAGACAACACAACCTACTAAAGAAAGAGAGAGAAAAACGACCACCATCATCCCCTACATTCAAGGTATCACAGAACAAATAGGAAGAATTCTCAACAAACACAACATCCAAACCATATTTAAACCACCTGCAAAAATAGGACAACCTCCAATCAACCCTAAAGATAAAAAGGTACCTCTCAGTGATCCGGGAGTATATAAAATCCCTTGCTCTTCTGGAAAAGTCTATATTGGAGAAACCGGGAGCGCGGTGAGCCAACGTGTAAAGGAAACATGAGGGTAAAGTCAGGCTAAAACATTTCACGCTATCAGCACTAACTGAGCATCATATCGAAACAGGACATAGCATTTTATTTGACAAAACAACCGTCATCGCAAAAACGTACAATATTTTCCAAGAAAACGTAGAGAAGCAATCGAAATCTTAAAACACTCTAATACCATCAATAGGGATAATGGATATAATACCAATCCGATTTGGCTTTCCGTCCTCTCGGGATTTTTGAAAAAAGACTTAATTGGCTAATCAAGTTCGACCAGTCCCCGCGATGGGGCGCTCTGGCCAATCACAGGCAGCGTAGAGAATATATATAAGAACAACATAACCTGAAACTGCCATGTTCACGAAACGTCGGCAAGGTTCGTAGTTTTACACACGATTGAAACCCGAAAAACCTCCTTTAAATTTATTATAATGAATCATCGTGAAAGCATTAAATCTGTTATTAAGAAAAGAAATATTATCAATTTTCGAAAATGCTTTTAAGTTTTAAGATATTTTAAATCTATTCAAAACCTTCTACATTCCTAAAAATATTCTTAGCTGACTCGAATTTTTCTTAAAATTTTGAAAAATCTTTCAAAATGTAAAAAAATTGCCTTGAAATCTTCCACGATTTCCTAGGAATTTTAAGGAAAATTGTTTATTCACTTGAAACCTTTCAAAATTCTTTTATCTTTTCTAAAGTTTTGGTTTGAAATCTTTTTCTCTTTGTCGAAATTTGAAGAAATCTTTTTCCATTTTCTCTTAAAGTTCATTTTTCAAAATAAAAAGTCATACAAAATTTTCCCATAATTCTTAAGTAAATTCTTTTTTTAATCCTTTCAAAATTTTCGAACCTTCTAATATTTTTAAATTATTAAAATTTTTCGTGATTTTTTTTTTTAATTTTGTATAATTAAAAAAATTGTGTTCAAATCTTTCAGATTCTTCTTTGAAAATTTTAGAAATCTTTTGAAATGTTTTGAAATCTTTTTAAATATTCTCTTGAAATTAATTTTTCAAAATAAAAAATCATTTGAATTCTTCCCAGGAACCTAAAGAATTTTTGTCATTTTCTTGAAGCCTTACAAATATCCTAAAATATCTTATAAGTTTTTATTATTTTTCTGAAATTATGTATCATGGCAAAATTTTGCTTTAAAATCTTTTACAGTCTTTTTCAAAGTTTTAGGAAATAATTTTAAATGTTTTGCAATCTTTTCCAGTTTTCTTTTAGAATTCAGTAGGAAAAAAATAATTTGAAATTTTTCCATGAATCTTAAGATTTTTTTTTTCATTTTCTTAACGTCCTGCAAAATTGAGTTTACCTAAAAATTTTTAAATTGTGAAAAATTAAGAGAATTGTCTTCCAGTCTTTTTTTGGTTCAAAATTCAACTACTCAGTTTAAAGTGGAACTACTTTGTTAAAAGTTCTTGTTTTTTTTTGTTGATTCATCATTTTAGTTGAAAAATATTTTTTTTTTTCGAAATTTAACTATTTTTTTAAACATTTTTGTTTTAAACTGAAAATTTAACTAATACGTGTTTGGTTGAACATTTATCTTTTTCAGTTGAAAATTCAACTATTTGGTTGGAAATTCCATTAAAAGTTAAAATATTTCGTTGAAATATCAAGTATTTTGTTTAAAATGATTCTTTTTTGGTAGAAAATTAATCTTTTTCGTTGAAAATTCATTTCTTGGGTTGAAAATTAGTTTTTTTTATTGAAAATTAATTTCATCAACTAAAAATTTTACTAAATTTTTTGTCGATTTTTTTTGTGGGCGTTTAATCTTTTTGGTAGAAAATTCAATTGTTTGGTTGAAAATATAACTATTTCGTTAAAAATTATTTTCTCCACTTAAAAACTTATTTTTGAAACTGAAAATTAAACTATTCTATTTTTTGGTAAAAATTTATCTTTTTAGTTGAAAAATTCATCTATTTTGTTGGAAAGTTGTCTTTTTTTGGTAGAAAATTAACATTTTTGGTAGAAAATTCAACAATAAGGATGAAAAGTCCATTAAAAATTAAAATATTTGGTTGAAAATTCATGTATTTTCTAAAAATTATTCTTTTTGGTGGAAAATTAATATTTTTGGTTGATATATTATTTCTTTGGTTGAAAATTAGTTTTCTTAAATTGAAAATTAATTCTTTTAACTATACCACTTTTCGTCGAAATTTTTTTTCATAAACATTTGATCTTTTTGGTTGAAAATTCATCTGTTAGGTTAACAATTGAACTATTTCGTTGAAAATTTATTTGATTTAGTTAAAAATTTATTTGTCATCTTCTGACAATCTTCTGGGTGGAAAATTCACCTATTTGATTGAAAAAATTAAAAAAAAAAACGAATCTTCAACAAAATTGTTAAATTTTCAATCAATGAGATGATTCTTGAAAACAAAATTTAAGAAGTTAGTTGAAATTTCAAATAACAAGTTGAATTTATTGGAAAAATACGAATTTTCAACAAAATACACGAATATTCAACCAAATAGTTGACTTTTTAATTAGAAAAGATCAATTTTAAATTTCGAATATGATTTTAAAAACAAAAATGGAATAGTTAAATTACCAGTTTAAAAACTTTTCAACAAAAAAAAAAGAAAAGAAAAATTTTCAATTCATGAATTTTCAAGTAAAAAGATGATTTTTTAACCAAGAAGTTTCTCAACTAAAAAACTAGAATTTTCAACCAAATAGTTGAATTTGTAACAGAAAAAATCAATTTTCAATGAAAAATTCCATGGTTAAATTCTCAGTTCACAAATGCAATTATTAACCAAAAATAAAACGAATCTTCAAAAAAAAAAAAACTAAATTTTGAAAAATAGTTACAAATATCAAACAGAGTCATGAAGTTTCAACAAAAATTGTAAATCTTTAACTGGAATAGTTAAATTTGAGACCAGAAAGATGAATTTTCAACCAAAAAAATTAATTTCTACCAAAAAAGATGAATTTCCAACTAAAAAAGATCACTTTTCAACCAAAACTTGAATAATAATTAAATTTTTAGTAAAAAAATTATGGTTCAACCTTTTGAAATATTCAACTAGAATAATAGTTACAATTTTCAGTTTGAAAAAAAAAATATAATTTTCAACCAAAAAAGAAACAAATTTTCGACAAAATAGTTCCATTTTCGGCAAAAAAATTACTTTTCATCCAAAGAAAAAAGAAGTTTTCAATAAAATAGCTCATATTTCAATCAAAGAAATTAATTTTCTAATAAAAAGATGAATCTTCAACCAAAAAAATTAATTTTTAACAAAAGAGTTCAACTTTCAACTGAATAATTTTATTTCGGACCTGAAAGATATTTTTTCAACTAAAATGATCAATATTTAACTGGAATTCTTGAATTTTTAACCGAAAAATCGATTTTGAACAAAATATGTGGATTTTCAACGAAATAGTTGAATTTTCAATTAAAAAAGATCAATTTTCACCCAAATTATTGAATTTTGAACAAGAAAAGATAAATTTGCAACCAAAAATGGACATTCAAATTTTCAGTTGAAGGAATTTATTTTCAACCAAAGTGATGAATTTTCAACTAAAATGATGAATCTTCAGCTAGAATAGTTGAATTTTATACCAAAAAGATGAATTTTCAACCATGAAGATTAATTTTCGACAAAAAAGGCGAATTTTCACAAGGTAAATAAAATTTCCAACAGGTAGTTTCATTTCTAAACAAAAAATATCAATTTTCAACCAAAAATAGAATGGTTCATTTTGCTGCTAAAAATCTAATTCTTAACAACAACAAAAAGGGATTTTCAGAAAAATAATTTCATTTTCTACTGGAATGGTTAAATAGTTTGAAAAAATGATTTTCAACAAAGTAGTTACATTTTCAAGCAGAAAAGAATTTTCAGTTAAAATGATGAATCTTCAAGCAAAAAAGTAATTTTTCACAAAAGAGTTTTACTTTTAACCGAGTAGTTGAATTTTTAACTAAAGAAAGATGAATTCGATCAATTCGATTATCAAATTTAGGTGAGCGAAAAAAATCTCACAGAGAAAAAAATTGCAAAAGGTTTTTCTTATAATGGAAAATAATACAAATTTAATAATAAATTATGATTTAATAAGAGCAAACTGAGATAATCTGAAAAATCTGCGACTGTAGATAAAGTAGAAATCACTTTTCTAAAGTGGGTATTTAATTAAATTCCCGGTCAATTCCCGGTTTCAAAATTTTGCATCGGGTTGCCGCACACAGCTTTAATTTTTAATTTTTTAACACATAAATAAATACAATTGGATAAATATAACTTTGTGAAAAGATAAAAAGACTGTTGAGTTCTACGTCGAATTGTGAATAAATTTGAAAAAAAAAATGAAAATATGCCCCAGCGGGCCCAGTGAACGGAACGGTCACTACGCGGTCTGTAACCGTTTCCTTCACGCGTTCCGCTGGGGTAGACAAGATGTCTTAAAATGCGGCAACTTGGTGCGGATTATTTATTTCATTCATTTTTTTAATTGTTAACAAATGAATATCAATTTCTGAAGATAAAAAGAGTGTTGAGTTCTACGTGGAATTGTGGATAAATTTGAAAAAAAATGAAAATGTGACCTAGCGGGCCCAGTGAACGGAACGATCAGTATGCAACCTGGCGCGCAATATTTTTTAATTCATTTTCTAATTTCTTAATAAATAAATATGAATTTCTGAAAAGATAAAAAGAGTGTCGAGTTCTACGCGGAATTTTAAATGAATTTGAAAAAAAAAATGAAAATATGCCCTAGCGGGTCCAGTGAACGGAACGATCACTATGCAACCTGGCGCGCAATATTTATTTAATCATTTTCTAACTTCTTAATAAATAAATATGAATTTCTGAAAAGATCAACAGGGTGTCGAGTTCTACGCGGAATTTTAAATAAATTTGAAAAAAATGAAAATATGCCCTAGCGGGCCCAGTGAACGGAACGGTCACTATACGGTCTGTAATCGTTTCCTTCACGCGTTCCGTTGGGGTAGACAAGATGTCTTAGAATGCGGCAACTTGGCGCGGATTATTTATTTCATTTTTTTAATTGTTAACAAATAAATATCAATTTCTGAAAAGATAAAAACAGTGTTGAGTTCTACGTGGAATTGTGAAAAAATTTGAAAAAAAAAATGAAAATGTGACCTAGCGGGCCCAGTGAACGGAACGGTCACTATTTGGCCACTTTACGCGATTCACCTTCACGCGTTCCGCTAGGGAAAGAGTTGTACGAGAATGTATCTTTTGATGCAAATATTTTGCCTCCAAATATCGCACCCAGGACCAAAAATTTTGTGAAAATGCGTATAATGATAATAACATATGTTTGAACTGTTTTAAAAAGAAATACGAATTTTTGAATACAGTGATGTCTGATGATTTAAGATATGATTGATTATATTATATATTACTTACCAGCATCGTGAAGAAACACCGCAAAAAGGAAAAGTAGAGCACAAGTCAAAATTCTCATTTTGCTTGAGACAAAGAACTGATTTTTAATAAATTTCTAGATCTGCAACTGAGCTGATCTTGAATATTTTTTACTTGTATATATACTAACCACTATCAGGATGTTGACAAAAAATATTATCTACATTCTGGTGGTGAAATGGAGTGAAGACAATAAAATCTTTTGCAAGACGTATTCTTACTAATGAAAAACATGAAAACCTTATTTACTCTCCTTGAAAATGTTAGAGTCAGGCGAAGCACAGAACTACACGTGGCAGATCAAGGCCTTTCTCGTGTACAGTCAAATTCATAATTACCTAATATTTGACTTGATTTATAACATTGACAAAAAAAATTCCATTAATTATCCCTTTTCAAAAATCCCATGTAGAAAACTACATAGGGAACTATGTAGAAAAATATATGGGAAACTATAGAAGAATCCATATTACACAAAACTACCAGGTATCAAGTTGATACGGCAAATGGATCAAAATGATGAAAATTTAATTATTTTATTGAAAATTCATCTTATTGGTTGGAACTTGAACTACTTTCTTGAAAATTTCTTTTTTTAAGATTAATCTCTTCAGTTGAAAATTCAATTTTGTTTTAAATACGTCTTTTTCGTTTAGTGCAATCATCCTAGTTGAAAATTCATACTCTGGGGTCGAAAATTTAACTGCTTGTATAAAATTCGTCATTTCGCTTGGAAGCTCAACAATTTGGTAGAAAATTATTCATGCTCGTTGAAAATTCATCTTTTTGGTCGAGGATTCAACTATTTGGTTTCACATTCACCTTTTTTCATTAAAGATTCATCTATTTGGTTGGAAATTAAACTATTTTGTTAGAAATATGTTTCTTTTTTTCGTTTAATTAAACTGGTTGAACATTTGTCCATATCAAATGATTTTTCCAGGTAAATGAATGCACATAAAACTTTTGTTTACTCTCAAACTTTTTTCTGTGATCTGTCTCGAGCCTGTGGTTCTTACTAAACTGATAGCACTCTAATTATTGCGGTTACCTTACTATTCTTTAAGTTCCTAATTATAGCCCTAATCTCAGAGGCACAGCTTCTTTAAGCGGTGTTTTCCAACGTATCGTCTTCTATATCGCAGTCGTTATGCTCTATAGCTTCACCTCCAAATAATTTATTTTATATTTCACTCAAATCGTCTTTTGTTCCGTCCATATCCCATACCATTCCAATTGGGACTTACTCGGGATTAATACTTCCTTTCTTAGTGCCCTTGACCAATTTCCGAAATAATTTCTTGTTTCCTTCAAAATCGTTTTACATTTTCTTATCTTCTTCCGCTTTGATTTTACCCTTGCTTTTTTTTATCTTGTATTTTTATCTTCCTGTTCTTGTATCTATAATCATTTTATAGTATAATTATCTCCTCATTGCCAAGAACTGTAATATTTAAGTTTCTTAGATACGATTATTTCTTTTCGTTAACGGCTATGAAGATTTCATCATTCCCCCATGCATCACCAGTCATTCTTACTACAATCGCAGTACCACACACTTCAGTTGCACTCCTAACAATGATTTTCTGAAGCATTATCCATGCACACTCTATATCTTCATTGCATATTAGCGTCTCTCAAATTGCCTCATCTAGGCCTTCGTTTATCTTATTCTGAAATTTTTTTCGCACTTCCGGTTTCTGCAAATTCTCGATCATGATTCGCGTCTGCAACGTCTTTTTAATTCCCTTTCTCCTCCATCCTTGACCGAGGTTAATTTTTGCAACTAA
>CAKNYM010048815.1:96559-120373 GCA_932195095.1 Andricus curvator
TATAGTCTCTTTGCTAGAAAGTTGTATTCATCGTTGCTAAGGTTTTTGATTGATAGTTGCTAGAGAATGTTAGTTGTCCTTGCTAAGGATTTTTATTGTCCATTGCTAGGTCAGGTTATTTGTTATTTTCAGTTGCTAAGGGTTTTTGTCGCACGGCGCTATGGGTTCTTATTGTTCGTTTTTATGGGATGTTATTATCCGTAGCTAGGAAGTTGTATTGATCATTGCTACGGGTTTTTATTGTGCGTTGTTAGGAAATGTTATGAGTCATTTATAACGAGTTGTATTATTCGTTTCTAAGCGCTGTCATTGTCCGCGAGGATTTTCAAATTCCTCGAGGAATTCTGCGAGGATTAATTCTCTCACTCGAGGATTTCCTCGAGGAATTTAAAAATCCTAGCGGATTTTCTCGTGTTTTCCTCGTCCGAAAATAACACGGGGATCTCCTCGAGGATTTTTTCAATAGGAATAACGTTTCATATAACAATCGGCCACCAATAATAAAAATGTATGTTTATAATATGTTTATAATATTTGAATAATATGTTTCATACATAAAAACTTTTTTTCATAGACATAATTCAAAGTTGACGCATGAATAGAAAAGACTTTTTCATTATAAATTTTAAAATAGAGTAATTCTGACAACTTTTGTAAAGAAATCACAAAGCTGGAACAGGGATAGGGTGCGACAGAACTTTTCCCTTCCCTTTTCCAGCTCGAAAAATTATCATTTCGAATACAAAATTTGATTTGTCTGATTTGTCATGGTATTTAAAAAATTTTTGTATTATTTTGTAATTTTGTATTTTTTGTAAATATCTATTTTTAAATTGAGCAAAATGAAGACTTTCGTTTGTCTATTATTGAAAAAAAATAACTAATGCTTCCTCTATGAGGAAGCAAATACATTTGCTAACGGGATGCAAAGTGCTCGTGAAATGAGCACCATATAATTATAAATACAAACAAAGTGGAAGCACTCGAGATCGAATTCACATCTAGTTTAATAATTTAGCACCCCCAAAAATTATTTTTTTTTGTGAGAAAATAACACCTGAGTTTTGTCAAAATTGAAAAATATATATTTAATGTTCTCTCAAGGTCAATTTTGTTCAAAGTGCTTCTTTCTGAATAAATGGACATTATTCTTGTTTCTGATTTCGTTCTGTCACTCATGGATTGTGTTTTTCATATAAAACATTGATATCTTGTTTTTTTACGTTTATAAAATAATAATTAAAGGTCAATGAAGGTAATTTTGTGTACAAAATATTGATTTATAAAGAATATTTGTCAAACTATACAACATATTTTTTCGCCCAAATATACAAACCTAAATTGTACTACAGTAAAAACAACTGGAAAAAATGAGATTGAAGGAAAATTTTGTAAAGAAAATTAACCTTGGTCGACCTATAAATATAAATATTTCCAAACATTTCAAAAGATTTACAAAATTGGGAAAAAATATGGAAGCTTTTGAGGCAATTTTCTTTCGCAGGTTTTTACAAAAAATTTAGGAAAAATGGGAATCACTTTAAAAGATACTTAGAAGTTCCCACAAAATTTCAAAAATAATTTGAAATGGTTTTAAATAATTTAAAAGAAAATTGATACTTTTAATGATTTCGAAATTAAATTCTGACTTCTTATTTTGAAAAATTACATAATTTTAAAAGAAGGTATAAAAATATGGGATGATTAAAAAAATTCCGAAAGGAATGACTGAAAAGTCCCGAAAAATGAAATCTCCGACAGTATTAAATTGCCGAATTGGTAAATTTTCGAATAATAAAATTCACGAAATTATAAAATTTTCGAACAGTTTATAATATTACCGAACTGGAAAATTCCCGACAGAAAATATACGAAGCAAAAAATTCCCGAATTATGGAATTCACAAATTTAAACATGAAAAAATTGTTTTTTAATAAATATTATTTATTTATTAAAATTACAATAATCAACTATTTTTATCCAATATATTTTCTTAATATTAAATTTTTTTAAATTATTGTTTGAATTTAAAAGAACAATATAATTGTATAAAAATTGTATTAAAAAATAAATTAAAAAACACGTGCGCTTTGCAAGAAAAAAAATACTCTCTCCAAATTTTCTTCAAACCTGATAACATTTTTCAAACAATCTTTGCAGGATTCAATTCAGCACCGATTTATATCGGAATCAATTTTGTTTATTTTTTTCTTAAATTTAAGATTCAATTTTTAAGAACGTTTTTCGTATTTTTCTTGAATACTATGCACATTTTCAAACACAATTTTTCATCCAGAAATACATACATTTTTTTATCATGTTTATAATTATGTTTATGTAATATTGTTTGAATTTAAAATAACAATAACGGAAAAAAAATATTTTGGGATAAAAAATTTTGTTTGAAAATGTGCATTGTATTTTTTTAAATTCACAAAAAACGTTCTCAAAAATCGAATTATCAGTTTTTAAAAATTAAAATAAAAATAAACTTCGAGATGAATCAGTGCTGAATTAAAGCCTGCAAAGTTTCTTTTGTTCGAAGCGCACGTGTGTTTAATTTTATTGTTCATGACATTTAATGATTTTTATGTTAAATTCAAACAATAATTTTATAAAAATTAAACATTAAAAAAAAGTCTATGATAAAAATATTTGATTATTATATTTTTAATAAATAAATAATATTTATTAAAAAACTATTTTCTTAATTTCTTCATTTCGCGAATTTTCTTTTTTGTATGTTTAATTATTCGACAATATTCTAACAGAAATTTCACTATTCGTGAATTTTCAAATTCGGTAATATGTAAACTGTCCAGAATTTTATTATTCGGAAATTTTCAAATTGCGGATTTTCAGATTTCGGCAATTTTATAATTCTGGGAAGTTTACAGTGTCGGGAATTTTATTATTCGGGATTTTTCAATCGTCCCAAAAATATATCAAAACATTTTGAAAGATTTATAAAATTGTAAAAATGTTTTAATTGGGAACTTATTTTCAATTTGAATGGTTCTTGTCCGAGCTAGTTACCATCAGTGCGCTTCGAGGAGTATGATGAGATTTGCTTACAGCGCTCCAAGTGGCTGTTGGCAAACTATATCGATGGGTGCCTTCGGGCAGTAGTGGAGGGTAGAGGGGAACTGACAATTTTCGCCGGACGCGCCGTCTATATTTATCGCGGGTAACTAAGCCCGCACCACATCTACGTTTATAATATAGCGGGGCGCACACACATTTGCACAGCGAATAAGCACAAGGCACAACGCACAAGAGAACACGCTTCAGCGCACACGGATCCGCATAGCTGCTTCCTATGCACGAGGCTTTGGCAGGCTAGCGTCAGGTAAACACTGTGTTTTTCGTGGACAGTTAATCTAGTATTTATAAAAGTAACTGATTTTATGTGAAATAACTTTGTCTGTCTTTAATTATGAAGCAGTATTGACTCAAGCCTCTTGCAGTATTTACATGGATATAAAAGGAGAATATTCATAAACTCTCTAATATACCTTTTATAACATAATTAACATTATTTATAGGGAGTCCAGCACAACACTTTTTATCTTCAGTTTATTATAACTTTTACTTTTGAAATTAGAAAACACTCTCAAAACAAACGATGCGACGCGCGACACTTTCAAAACAAACGACGCGATGCGCTAGAAATTCGAGGTTGGAAAATTGAGAATCGTCTGCTACAAGCGGCTGCAGATTACACAAGACAGCTGCAGATTGCATGAAAGTTCAACGTTCCGAACTTTTCGACGCCTTCTGCGCCATGCTGTGCGAAAATCACAGCGATTGAAATGAAGCCCTGTGATTGGTCGAGAACCTTGTGCGCCATGCGTTGTGCGCTGTGCAAATGTGTGTGCGCCCCGCTTATCTTTGGTTGGAGCGCGTTCTCTTGTGCATTATGCTTTGTGCTTATTCTCTATGCAAAAGCGTGTGCTTGCCGCATAAACAACGAGACCAATATGCACACTCTCGCCGCATGCAAACGCTGTACGTAGTGTCCGAGCTATAATTTTGACACAGTCCACTGGGTTCAGTCTTGAATTCAGTTAAGGCGAAATGATTTCGTATGATTTCCCTGTGATCTCCAGTGATCTCCAAGCCTGACTAATATTAGAGGATTCTTTTCATTTTAAAAGCCGTAGTCGCTGCCTTTTCTGTCCTTCGTTTTTTAATCCGCATTAGGCGGCGAGAATAATAAGATTCCTATCCCTTTCAAAGCCGATCGTAGCTGCCAAACGTAACCTCAAATAAATTTAAAAAAAAATTTCGTTTGAAGCATTAGAACGCGCCAAACGCATTTAATTTGTAAACTATTCGCTTTGGTCAAATATTATCAATTACAAAAATATAAAATCATGATAAAAAATTCAAAAAATTATTTTTCACCAGTGCCATCCATGTGGAAATTAATCCGGACATCGTAAAATGATCGATGATACGATTTAAAAAGCTCTTTACCTCATTATTATTCGAAAAAAGTAAATAAAAGTAGCGAAATGTGCGACTTCTATCTGTTTCCTAAGGTAAAATGTACATTAAAACGAACAAGATTTGAATCCGTTGAAGCTGTCAAAGGGAAAGCGGCACGCGTCCTGAAGGCGCTGATTGAGAGTGTTTAAAAAAAGCAACTGTGAACCTACGGGCGAACTTAAAATAAAATTATCCGTTTTTCCCCATTTTTCAAACCATATTTTTTATGGTGAATCTTTGACCGTTTTAGTCAAAGCGTACAAAAAGTCTGCAAATATTGCAATTTTGGAAGAATTCTCCTT
Source organism: Andricus curvator (assembly GCA_932195095.1). NCBI lineage: Eukaryota > Metazoa > Arthropoda > Insecta > Hymenoptera > Cynipidae > Andricus > Andricus curvator. The sequence goes on from CAKNYM010048815.1 coordinate 101,353, forward strand.
GTTGTACAATTGTTACATAATATTTTTGATACATCAAAAGTTTGCAAAATCCATCTACAACAAAACAAAAAAATAGGCATATTTTAATTTTGCCTAGGCTATTAGAATTTACAGTCGCCCATGAACATTTAAACAGTTGCTTTTTTGGACCATTGTAGTATATATTGAAAGTCATAATAAATAGGTATGTATGAAATCAAAATATTTGTCACGTTATCACTGGATGCATGCAATTTTCCAATACTTATTAATGCAAGCCTTCTTACCGGGCTGATTTCTAAGATTTTAATAAAGTTAAATGAACATTCGTACCCTTGGTTAGCCACTCAAGACGCCCATTGTCGCCCATTCGTGGAAAAACCTTAATCGGCGGCTTGCGATCCATCTCTCGAAGCTCTTTCTTAGTCAATTCATGAGTAGTCCCATCTGGCAGTGTTTTGCAAAGTTTTCGATCTTTGTAAAATAAGCTTCCATCATTAGTGTATCTGCTCGGAAGCATTAAAACTGTAAGAAAAAAATAGGTGGATTTTTATTAACGAATTTTTCTCTCGAACCCCAAAAATGCATTATTGGTCCGAAAAACACAGCCTAAGTTTAATACAAAAGACAGTTGATACAGACACGTGATTCTAGGCCCGCAAACATTTTGTGCGAGTCACTGTAAAACGCCTATCCTCAAAAGTACGCCGAATCTAATATGAAAATGGTTTTCTGTGCTCTCTTAAAATAAACCAGTGAAATCTCACTGGTTGAGAGACGTGTCAATGGTTCACTCAGTGGAATTACGTCACTGGTTTAATCAGTGAGGTTCACTGGTTACTCAGTACCAGTAGTCATCTGGTCGTGAGCGTTGTCGTCCATCACCTGGTTTGGTATGAGACTGATCAATGTGTCGCGTCGCTCAAAGACAAACTGAAGTGGCCAGGGTCCTCCCCACTTTCAAGAGGAAGATACTATATACCCTGCTTAGGGTGCGTTCACGTAGTTTTGCACACGATTGAAACCCGAAAAACCTCCTTTAAATTTATTATAATGAATCACCGTGAAAGCATTAAATCTATTATTGAAGAACTCTACGGGGAGAGTTTTCTTACTAAAACTAACACTTTTAATAAGCTCAGGTCTTTTCAAGCTAAGCTACTAACACCTTTAGATTTGTTAAAACGGTGTGGGGAGAACAACATCGTCCCAAAATGCTTACATTTGAAACCCCATTTAGGAACATCTAAATCCGAATCAATTCTACATAAAACAAGTTTGCTTCTCTTGAAAGAAAGAATACAACATACCAAATTTGTCTTGCACGGTACCTCCAAAAAACTATTGGAACTTCACCTTTTCCTATCAAACACTCTCAGATTTGAAATCTGGTCTACATTGGAATGCGTATGATTTGTCCAATCCCAACGGATTAAAGATCTTTCTACTCAAAATTAACGCACCACTAACCAACACAGTAAAAAACATTTCTAACCATCCTCTCAGCAATGAAATGATTTCAGCCTCATGTAAAGGACATAATTTTGCAGTAGCTCTCTCCAAACTCCTGAAAGGAGAAATCATCAGTAATTTGGAGTCCATAATATATACCCTTCCACCCGAAAAAGCGAATGACATACGGCGTAGGACGGCCAACATCTTACGCCAAGCCCAACTTCTCTCCTCAAACTTAACAAAGCAAGAAAAAACAGCAATTAAAGAACTCAATCAGAATAAAGACATCATAATATTATCCGCAGACAAAGGCAACACAACAGAAATGATCAATAAAGAAGACTATAACAACAAAATCATGGACCTTCTAACTGACGATACATATAAAAAACTTAAAAAAAGACCCCACAAAAACAGTGGTCAGCAAAACAAAAACCCTTCTAAAAGACTCAAAACTTGAGAGTGAAACAATATCTAAATTGACACCCACTAATCCCATCTCTCCAAAACTTCACGGACTCCCAAAAATCCACAAAAACAACATTCCACTCAGACCGATCGTCAGCGCAATAAACTCACCAACTTACAACCTAGCACGCGTTCTCACTAAAGAACTAAATCCTTTCACAGGAAACTCTATCATACACGTCCAAAACTGTTTTGACTCCACCAGAAAGATACAACAGATTCACATTCAACCCCAAGACATCCTAGTAAGTTTCGACGTAGTATCTCTCTTTACGAAAGTACCAATCTCTGATACAATCGATATTATTAAATCCTTTGCAAACTTCCCCTCCAATCTCACAATTTGGATAGAACATCGTCTCAATAATACCTACTTCTCTTTCGATAACCGATTCTACGAACAAACCTCAGGAGCAGCAATGGGATCTCCAATCTCACCTATAATAGCCAACATCTTTATGGAAAATCTAGACACTAGAATCTTTAACAAATCCAAGCTTAAACCGGAATTTTGATGCCGTTTCGTTGACGACACTTTTGTCATCTGGACACACGGCTTAGATGAACTACACAAGTTCTTCGATTTCCTCAATCAAATACACTCTAATATCCAGTTCACCATGGAAATTGAACGAAACGGAAAATTGCCTTTCTTGGACGTACTAGTTTACAAAAGATCTGATAACACATTAGGACATGAAGTTTACAGAAAACCCACCCATACAAACGGATGCCTACATGCCTCATCCCACCACCACCCATCTCAAAAGCAATCGGTCATCAACTTCCTTGTATACAGAGCTGTCTCCATAACAGATGAAGATAACTTACAAAAAGAATTACAAATTTTAAACAAATCCTAATACAAAAAAGTTACACAAACAAAAAAATTAATAAAGCAATAAGAAAATACACTCAAAAAACCAGTCAACACAACCTACTAAAGAAAGAGAGAGAAAAACGACCACCATCCTCCCCTACATTCAAGGTATCACACAACAGATAGGAAGAATTCTCAACAAACACAACATCCAAACCATATTCAAACTAGAGTTCCTCTAGGGAGAGTTGTGTCACGTTACCCCCTCCACTAGCCGACGCGAAACCGGAATCGGAAATACGTAGTGCAGCGCGAAACATTTAAAGTATTCTAGATGTCTCACTCAGCAAAACTTTAATCTAAAAGCCAAAAACAAAAGCAGAGAAGAAGCAAAACTTTAAGAAAAGGTTATGTGTCATATATTTTTATGAAGTGTTTGTTATGAAAATACACTTTTTCAATGAAAAAACAATAGTGTCGTGTTGCATTCTCTACAGCCGTAATAGTTCTGGCCAAGGATTTTACTTAAGACAAGTCCCAAACGATCCTAAGCTTAAGCAATTATGAATGGAGAGTATTAATCGAGATTATTGGATACCTCACTCGAAATCAGCTGTTTGTGAGGTAAGATTTTAATTTTCAATAAATAATGTAATAAAAGTCGGAAATGCACCTTCTTTTTTCACGATTGCAGGTACATTTTGACTTTAACATGTGGGAAACTATTATCTTCTATTCAATCAGTGTCTGAACATTAAATTTGACTTGAAAGTCGCGCCCATTTCAAAGAATCCGATTCCGCTTTCGCGGCACCAATCAGAAGCGGAGTAAGCGGTGACACAACTCTCCCTAGAGGAACTCTAATTCAAACCACCTGCAAAAATAGGACAACCTCCAATCAGCCCTAAAGATGAAAAGGTACCTCTCAGTGATCCGGGAGTATATAAAATCCCCTGTTCTTGTGGCAAAGTCTATATTGGATAAACCGGGAGAGCGGTGAGCCAACGTGTAAAGGAACATGAGAGTAAAGTCAGGCTAAAACATTTCACGCAATCAGCACTAGCTGAGCATCATATCGAAACAGGACATAGCATTTTATTTGACAAAACAACCGTCATCGCAAAAACGTGCAATATTTTTCCAAGAAAAAATAGAGAAGCAATCGAAATTTTAAAAACACCCTAATAACATCAATAGGGACAATGGATATAATACCAATCCGATTTGGCTTTCCGTCCTCCAGGGTTTTTTTTAAAATAGACGTGATTGGCCAATCAAGTTCGAACAGTCCCCGCGATGGGGCGCTGTGGACAATCATAGGCAGCGTAGAAAATATATATAAGAACAACATAACCTGAAACTGCAATGTTCACGAAACGTCGGCAAGATTTGTAGTTTTGCACACGATTGAAACCCAAAAAACCTCCTTCATTATAATGAATCATCATGAAAGCATTAAATCTGTCATTAATAAAATAACTATTATCAATTTGTTTTTAAACTTATATGAATATAAATTTTATTCTATTTTAGAGGATTTTACAAAATATTAGAAAAATTCGAGCCTTTTCAAAAGAGATTTAGGACTTTTAGGCAGAAATTAGAAATTTTCGATCAATTTTCGAAAATGCTTTCAAGTTTTAAGATATTTTAAATCTATTCAAAACCTTCTAAATTCCTAAAAATATTTTTAGCTGACTCAAATTTTTCTTAAAAGTTTTAAAAATCATTCGAAATGTAAAAAAATTGCCTTAAAATCTTCCAAGGTTTCCTAGGAATTTTAAGAAAAATTGTTTATTCACTTGAAACCTTTCAAAATTCTTTTACAGCTTCTCAATTTTTGGTTTGAAATCTTTAAAAAAAATATCTGCGTTGTTTTACATTTTTGACAGCTTAAAATTATTTTTCAATCTCTTCAAATCTTCTAAATAATTCTTGAATCTACTCGATTTTTTTTTGTTTTTTTAATCTTACCAAACTGAAAAATTTTGCTTTGTAATCTTCTTCTCTTTTTCGAAATTTGATAAAATCTTTTGAAATTTTTTGAAATCTTTTTCCATTTTCTCTTAATTTTTCCTTAATTCTGCATAATTTAAGAAATTGTCTTAAAATCTTTCAGATTCTTCTTTGACAATTTAAAAAATCTTTTCAAATGTTTTTAAATCTTTTTAAATATTCTCTTGAAATTAATATTTCAAAATAAAAAATCATTTGAATTCTTCCCAGGAAACTAATTTTTTTTTATTATCTTGAAACCTTACAAATGTCCTAAAATATCTTATAAGTTTTTATTATTTTTCTGAAATTATGTATCATGGCAAAATTTTGCTTTAAAATCTTTTACACTCTTTTTCAAAGTTTCAGGAAATAATTTAAAATGTTTTGTAATCTTTTTCAGTTTTCTTTTAGAATTCAGTAGGAAAAAAAATAATTTGAAATTTTCCAATGAATCTCAAGAATATATTTTTTTAATTTTCTTAACGTCCTGCAAAATTCTTGTTTTTTTTTTGTTTGATGATTCATCATTTTAGTTGAAAAATATTTTTTTTTTTTTCAAAATTTAACTATTTTTTTAACATTTTTGTTTTAAACTGAAAATTTAACTAATCCGTGTTTGTTTGAACATTTATCTTCTTCAGTTGAAAATTCAACTATTTGGTTAAAAATTTCTGTAATTTGTCGAAACTTTGTCTTTTGTGGCAGAATATAACTATTTTTGGTGATTAATTCACCTTTTTGTTTGAAGATTCAACTATTAGGTTGAAAATTCCATTGAAAGTTTAAATATTTGGTTGAAAATTCAAGTATTTTGGTAACAATTATTCTTTTTTGGTACAAAATTAATCTTTTTGGTTGAAAATTCATTTCTTGGGTTGGAAATTAGTTTTTTTATTGAAAATTAATTTTTTCAACTGAAAATTTTATTAAATTTTTCTTAGATTTTTTTTGTGGGCGTTTACTCATTTTGGTAGAAAATTCATTTGTTTGGTTAAAAATTTAACTGCTTCGTTAAAAAATTATTTTATCCGCTTTAAAACTTATTTTATAAACTGAAAATTAAACTATTCTATTTTTTTGTGAAAATTTATCTTTTTAGTTGAAAATTCATCTATTTTGTTGAAAAATTGTCTTTGTTTGGTAGAAAATTAACCTTTTTGGTAGAAAATTCAACAATAAGGATGAAAAATCCATTAAAAATAAAAATATTTGGTTGAAAATTCTTCTTTTTGGTTGATATATTATTTCTTTGGTTAAAAATTCATTTTTTTAAATTGAAAATTAATTCTTTTAACTATATCATTTTTCGTCCAAAATTTTTTTTATATACATTTAATCTTTTTGGATTGAAAATTTATCTGTTAGGTGAACAACTGAACTATTAGATTGAAAATTTATTTTATTTGTTTTAAGATTTATTTGCCATCTTCTGAATATCTTCTGGGTTGAAAATTCAACTATTTTGTTGAATTTTTTTTTTAACAAAAACGAATCTTCAACAAAATTGTTAAATTTTCAATCAATGAGATGATTCTTGAAAAAAAAATTTAAGAAGTTAGTTCAAATTTCAAATAACAAGTTGAATTTTCAATTAAAAATGAATTTTTAACCCAATAGTTAAATGCCCAAACAAACAAAAAATACACATTTTACCAAAAAGATAAATTTTCAACAAAATGCATAAATTTTCAAACAAGTTGTTCAAGTTTGAAGCCAAAAAAACTAAATATCTACAAAACAGTTAAATTTTCTACCAAAATATTTTAATTTTCAACGAAAAAGATGATTTTTTTAACAAAGAAGTTTAGTTTTCCGCAAAAAACCTGAATTTTCAACCAAATTGTTTTAATTTTCAACTAAAAAATATTAATTTCTAACCAAATAGTTTTCTACCAAAAAATACAAATTTTCAACAAAATACATGAATTATTGAATTTTGAAGACAAAAAGACCAATTTTCTACAAAACAGTTGTAGTTTTAACCGAAAAATAAGATTTTTCCAGAAAAATGTGAATTTTTCACTAAAGAGTTAAATTTTCGAAACAAAGTTTAAATTTTCTACCAAAATATTTGAATTTTCAAAAAAATACATGAATTTTCAACAAAATTATTAAATTTTAAACTAAAAAAAAACTACATTTTCAAACGAATAGTTCAATTTTCAACTGACAAGATCGATTTTTGAACCAAGAACGCAATAGTTAAATTTAAGGTTCAAAAATTTAATTTTCTCCCAAAAATACAATAAATTTTTAACAAAATACTAATAAATCTGCAACCAAGAAAATAAATTTTTAACAAAGTAGTTCAACTTTCAACCAAGAAGTTGAATTTTTCACCAAAACGATGACTAGAATTTTCAGCCAAATAGTTGAATTTGTAACAGAAAAAATCAATTTTCAATTAAAAATTCCATGTTTAAATTTTCAGTTAATAAATTCAATTCTCAACCAAAAATAAAACGAGTTAAAAAAAAAAGTAAGTAAATTTTGAAAAATAGTTACAAATATCAAACAGAGTGATGAACTTTCAACAAAAATTGTAAATCTTTAACTGAAATAGTTGAATTTGAGACCAGAAAGATGAATTTTTAACCAAGAAAATTAATTTCTGCCAAAAAAGATGAATTTTCAACTAAAAAAGATCATTTTTCAACAAAAAATTGAATAATAATTAAATTTTTAGTCAAAAAATGAATGTTCAACCTTATGGAATATTCAACTAGAATAATAGTTAAAATTTTCAGTTTAAAAAAAGAATAATTTTCAACCAAAAAAGAAACAAATTTTCGACAAAATAGTTAAATTTTCGACATAAAAATCACTTTTCATCCAAAGAAAAAAGAAGTTTTCAATAAAATAGCTCATATTTCAATCAAAGAAATTAATTTTCTAATAAAATGATGAATCTTCAACCAAAAAAATTTAATTTTTAACAAGAGTTCAACTTTCAACTGAATAACTTTATTTCGGACCAGAAAGATATTTTTTCAACTAAAATGATCAATATTTAACTGGAATTCTTGAATTTTTAACAGAAAAATCGATTTTGAACAAATTGTGTGGATTTTCAACGAAATAGTTGAATTTTCAATTAAAAAAGACCAATTTTCACCCAAATTATTGAATTTTGAACAAGAAAAGATCAATTCCCAACCAAAAATGGACAGTCAAATTTTTAGTTGAAGGAATTAATTTTCAACCAAAGTGATGAATTTTCAACTAAAATTATGAATCTTCAACTAGAATAGTTGAATTTTCACCCAGAAAAAATACATTTTCAACCGAAAATATAATGGTTCAATATTCTGTTAAAAATCTAATTCTTAACAACAACAAAAACGGATTTTCAGAAAAATAGTTTAATTTTCTATTGGAATGGTTAAGTAGTTTAAAAAATTGATTTTCAGCAAAGTAGTTACATTTTCAACCGGCAAAGAATTTTCAATTAAAATGGTGAATCTTCAACCAAAAAAATAATTTTTAACAAAGGAGTTTTACTTTTAACCAAGAAGTTGATTTTTTAACTAAAGAAAGGTGAATTCGATCAACATGTGTGAAAAGATAAGAAGAGTGTTGAATTCTACGTGGAATTGTAAATAGATTTGGAAAAGGATAAAAATATGCCCTAGTTATGCCGGAACGGTTCCTTCACGCATTCCGCTGGAGTAGACAAGATGTCTACACTTAGAATGCGGCAACCTGGCGCGCAATGTTTATTTAATATTTTTTTTATTTTTTAACAAATAAATATAAATTTCTGAAAAGATAAAAAGAGTGTTGAGTTCTACGTGGAATTGTGAATAAATTTGAAAACAATGAAAATGTGACCTAGCGGGCCCAGTGAACGGAAGACCACTATGCAACCTTGGGCCCAATATTTATTTAATTCATTTTCTAATTTCTCAACAAATAAATATGAATATCTGAAAAGACAAAAAGAATGTCGAGTTCTACGCGGAATTTTAAATGAATTTGAAAAAATGAAAATATGCTTTGGCGGGCCCAGTGAACGCAACGATCACTATGCAACCTGGCGCGAAATATTCATTTAATTCATTTACTAATTTCTTAACAAATAAATATGAATTTCTGAAAAGATAAGAAGAGTGTCGAGTTCTACGCGGAATTTTAAATGAATTTGAAAAAAGAATGAAAATATGCCCTAGCGGGCCCAATGAACGGAACGGTCCCTATGCGGTCTGTAACCGTTTCCTTCACGCATTCCGCTAGGATAGACAAGATGTCTACACTCAGCATGCGGCAACCTGGCGCGCAATATTTATTTAATCATTTTTAAAAATTTTAAAAAATAAATATAAATTTCTGAAAAGATAAAAAGAGTGTTGAGTTCTACGTGGAATTGTGAATAAATTGAAAAAAAATTAAAATATGCCCTAGCGGGCCCAGTAAACCAAACCGTCACTATTTGGTCACTTTACCCGATTCACCTCCACGCGTTCCGCTAGGGAAAGAGTTGTACGAAAATGTATCTTTTGCCTCCAATTATCGCACCCAGGACCAAAAATTTGGTGAAAATGCGTATAATGATAATAACATATGTTTGAACGGTTTTAAAAAGAAATACGAATTTTTTAATACAGTGATGTCTGATGTTTTAAGATATGATTGATTATATTATATTTTACTTACCAGAATCCTGAAGAAACACCGCAAAAATGAAAAGCAGAGCACAAGTCAAAATTCTCATTGTGCTTGAGACAAAGAACTGATTTTTAATAAATTTCTAGATCTGCAACTGAGCTGATCTTGGATATTTTTTACTTGTATATATACTAACCACTATCAGGATGTTGACAAAAAATATTATCTACATTGTGGTGGTGAAATGGAGTTAAGACAATAAAATCTTTTGCAAGACGTATCCTTACTAATGAAAAACATTAAAACCTTATTTACTCTCCTTGACAATTTTAGAGTCAGGCGAAGTCCAGAACTACACGTGGCAGATCAAGGCCTTTCTCGTGTACAGTCAAATTCATAATTACTTAATATTTGACTGGATTTATAACATTGACGAAAAAAATTCCATTAATTATCCCTACTGAAAAATCCCATGTAGGAAACTACATAGGAAACTATGCAGGAAATTATATGGGAAACTATAGAAGAATCCATATCACACAAAACTACCAGGTATCAAGTTGATACGGCAAGTGGATCAAAAGGATGCAACGTTTTGATATCTGAATGATGAATAATAAAAACCGTTTGAAATTAAATTGTTAATCAAATTTTGAAGTAAAAAAAATCATTTACTTAGCTCCTTTTATTTAAATTTATGATTATTGATGTCGTGGATGTTTGTCTGCAAATGTCAGTAAATCTCGATCGAGGATCGATTATAGATTTGCAGGACTTGAATTTGGCAGAAAGGAATATTTTTCGAAAATCGTCAACTGCAGGGCGTTCAGAACTGAAATTTAGTTACCTTGATCATTTTTTTAAGGTCTTGTCATTCTAAGAAGTGAACCTGGTAGTCCAGATGCTTGAAATGCATTTTCAACGAGGAAGATGTGTTCAGGATAGAAATTTAAGATTCTTTAACCGTTTTTCGAAGGTCTAGCCAACCTGAAAAGTAAACCTTGATGGTCTTGATGTTCTTGATGTCTTGATGTTCAAAATATATCTTCGAGGATGGTGTGTTCACAATAGATATTTGAAATTCCTTGACCTTTTCTCCAAGGTCTCATTGCTCTAAGGAATAACCTTGGTATAGTCCAGGTATTCAGAGAACATCTTCTCCGAAGAAAGTGTAATCAGAATAGAAATTTAAGATTCTTTAATCGTCTTTCTAAGGTTTAGCCATTGTGAAGAATAAACCTGGTAGTCCAGGTGTTTGAAATATATCTTCCTCGAGAAAGTTGTGTACATAACTGAATTTCAAGACACTCTCATGGGTTTTCGAAGGTCTTGTCATTCTTAAAAGTAAATCTGGTAGTCCAGGTATTCAGAATACATCTTCTTCAAGGAAAGTGCGTTCAGAAATGAAATTTTATTCACGTTGACGGTTCTTCCAGGGTCTCGTCGTCCTAGGAAGTAAGCCTGGTGGTCCAGGTATTCAAAACACATTATCACCAAGGAAGATGTGTTCAGAACAGAAGTTTTTCTAAGTGTTTTCTAAAGTGTTTCTGAGGTATCGTCGTTTTAGGAAGTAATTGGTAGTCCAGATGTTCAACTTCTTCTCTTTCCTTGGGAAATCTTTCCTAGGAATCTTTCCTTGGGAAATCTTTCCAAATCTTTCCTTGGGAAGTTGCGTTCAGAAATGAAGCAGGAGGCACGTTGGACCCATGAGGTTGTCTAAAATTTTAGTTATGAACACACTTTCCTTGAGAAAGGTGCATTTCAAACATCTGGCCTACCGGGTTTAATTCTTAGAATTAAGAGACTTTCAAAAACCGATCAGCCTGCTTTGAATTTCAGTTACGAATACAACTTCCCCGAGGAAAATTTATTTCAAACACCTGGACAACCGGGTTTACTTCTTAGAGTGACGAGACCTTTGAAAAACGATCAGCGTATTTCAAATTTATGTTGCGAACACAACTTCCCGAGGAAGATGTATTTCAAAAACCTAGACTACCGAGTGTACTTCTTAAAATGACGAGACCTTTGAAAACCCATCAGGTTGTCTAAAATTTTAGTTATGAACACAACTTCCTTGAGAAAGGTGTATTTCAAGCATCTGGCCTACCGGGTTTAATTCTTAGAATTAGGAGACTTTCGAAAATCTATCAGCGTATTTTGAATTTCAGTTACGAACACAACTTCCCTGAGGAAGATGTATTTCAAGAGTTCACTTCTTAAAATGGCGAGAGTTTCAAAAACCCATGAGGTCTGAAATTTTAGTTGTGAACACAACTTCCTCGAGAAAGGTGTATTTTGAAGACCTGTACTATTATTAACGCCATCAATCACATTATTTCAAAAATTATTTTTTAACTCTCATTAATTTTTATTGATCCTCTGAAGCGAATCATATTGAGATGAAATCTTAGATCAAAATATCCGCAACAATTTGATACCCCAAGTTATAGTGTGATGTAAAACTATATAGTAATTTGAGCCCGGATCCTAAATAATTTGCCATATGGTTTCCTATATACTTTCCTATGTCCATTTTTCTTATTTAATTATTATTTTCTGAATTGTAAAATATTACAATTTTGAATGTTGAAGTTGAATTGAATGCAGTTCAACTATTTTGTAGAAAATTCATGTTCTTTGTTGAAAATACTTTTTTGGTATAGAACATTAATCTTCTTTAACGAAAATTCATCTTTTATGATACAAAAGTCAACTTTCTCATTTGAAAATGAACTTTTTTTGGATAATTCAACTGGCTTCTGAATAGGATTTTTTGGCCAAAAATTGAACTTTTTTATTAAAAATTCGTGCTTTTGGATTGGTAATCAATCTGTTATGGTAGGAAAGTCATCTTTATTGGATAAAAATGAAAGTTTTTGTGGAAATTTCAAATTTCATTCTAAAAAATCGTCTTTTCGGCTTGAAAATTTAATTACTTGGTTAAAATTTCAATCCTTTAACGTAATACTTTTAATTTTATCTTGTATTGCGAATGTTTTTTCAAAACAGATTTTTAAATTGTGTGTTAATTGCGAAATGCTTGCTATGTCAACAGCAAGTTTGTTTTACCAATACGTCATTAGGGTACTTAGTTACTATGTACATTGTTATAAGATTTTTTCTCAATTTCAAAAAATTAAAAACCTGATAATCTTGCGTAATACACATTCAAATAAAATATATTTTACTTTTCTGTGTTTACGTAGACGACGGTAATCGAGCTGGTGCCTGTTTTTTTTTAAACATAGATCAATGTACGAGATAAAATTTGTTTACCGAAATACCTTGAAATCGTTTCAAAACTTTTCAAATTTAATAAAGCTATGTTTCAAATCTGTAAAATTATTCAGAAATCTAAAAAACATTTTAGCACATTAAAAATTTGTTTTTGCAATACCTTGCTGAATTAACACATGGCCCATTTTTCTTAGTCTTTGATTCAGCAAAATGCTAATTTCGAACAAGTATTATTTTTTAATTTCACCCATCAATACTTCAAAACTTTTTGCAAATATTTTTGAGGGGGAAATTTAACAAAATTAAGAAAATAGCAATATTTTATTATTTCCTAATTCACTACAAAGATGCAAAAGAATACTCTAAAAGATGAAATTATAAATCAAAAAGACAATGAAAAAAAGTAGTAGAATTTTCATTTAAAACAAAAAATTTAGTTGACTTTTCAATACCAAAATATGAATTTTGATCAACAAATAAATTTTCTACAAAATAGATGAATTTTCAACAAAACAGTTGCATTTTGTATCCAAGAAAGATGAAATTTCTGTTGAAACAGAAGAATTTTTAAATTCAGAAAACAAATTTTCAACGAAAAAATAGTTGAATGTTCATTCAAAAAAGATTTTAGTTGACTTCTCAAGACCAAAAATATAAATTTTTAACAAAAAATAAATTTTCTACGAAATAGTTGAATTTTCAACCACAAAAGTTGACTGTTTAACAAAATTGTTGAATTTTCAAACAAATAATAAAATACATATCTAAAAAGATAATTTTTAGGAGAAAGCAGTTGCAAAAAAGATATAAATAAAAATAAAAGGCAAATAAATTACTAACAAGAATATTATGTCAGGGTTACTACAAAATTTTATTTTAAAAATTTCCTCATTTTTTCCTGACCAATTTTTCATTTTTCCTGACCATTAATATTCAAAGACCAGAATCTTCAACTTTTAATATTTTTAACCGAAAATCTTTTATAAACGGAAGAAAAAAATTTCCAATTGAATTTGAAAAATGTCCAATTTATTCTTCTTGATAGTTACTTAAAGCTACAAAAATTCCCTGACTTTTGCCAGATGTTTTTCTGAATCCCTGACCATTTTCTATTCATTTTTTTTTAAATTGGTATTATTTTTTTGATTTTTGACGTAGAAATTTCTTTAATTTTTCCAATTATTAAATTTTTAAATTTAATAAATTTCCCTGAACTTCTGAACACCAAAATATGAATTCCAAACAAAAAGTAAATTTTCTACAAAATAGTTGAATTTCAACAAAACAGTTGAATTTTCAATTAAAATATATGAATTTTTAATTTAAAAAGAAAAATTTTTAAAGAAAAATAGTTAAATTTTCATCTGAAAACATTTCAGTTAACTTTTGAACGCCAAAATATGAATTATAAAATAAATATAAAATTTTTCACTGAAACATAGAAAGTTTCATGAGTTTTAGAAACGTTCGAAAGTTTCACAATATATTAAATTAAATTTGAAATGCTTTCAATTCCTAAAATTTTAGGTGAGAATATTGCATTTTCTACAAAATAGATGAATCTTCAACCAAATATTTGAATTTTCAACTCAAAAGATAAATTTTTGAAGCAAAAAGGCAACTTTTCTACCAAAAAATTTGAATTTCCAAAGAATGTGTTCAATGTTCAGTAAAAATGAATCTTCAGCAAAGTAGTTCATATTTTAGCTCATTAGTTGAATTTTTAAGCAAATAAGATTAATCATTAAAAAATAGCTGATTCATAGCCAGAATTCAATCACTTATTGATAAGTAAAATTTTTAACTGATTTCGAAATCTTGCAATCAGCTTGTCGCCAAATCTGATAAATTATTCTTAATTTTTTTTTTAAATTTATGAAATCAAGAGTTAATTATTCTTCTTACTTCTGGACCAAGGACACGAATAAATATTAAGTCATCATAAAAAATGTTCAACCGTAGAATGGAAATTTCCGCAAAGCTAAAAATACGAGATATATCGCGTGCCTTTATTTCTTATCATAATCATTCTTCGAGAAGTTAAATATTCGAACTTCATAAATGAAGAAAAAAAAAAAAATTTTATTTCGGCATGTAGGAGACAAATTTTTTTTGATTGATATTAATAAAAGTGTTACAAATCGCTGAAGTCTATGGTACCCGCAAAAAATCAAAAAAAATCACCCCTTCCCCTCTGTAAATATCTTTTCTTTTATAGATTTTTGTTCTCATAAATAATAATAATAAATTCAGGAACAAGAACTTAGAGAACTTTAATTAATTACTTGAGAATGATTTTTTTTTCATTTAGGCCCTTTCATTTCAAGGGATTTCAAAAGATTTGAAAGATCTCTATTGATTTGAAAGTATTTTTAAAGACTAGAAAGTGTTTCAAAGATTTACAAAATGTTTCAGGAATTTAACGAGATTTCCAAAGAATTTTAGGGATTTCATGATATCTCAAGGAATAAAAAAAAAATCGGGGATTTCAAGGGATTTCAAAGCAAGTCACATTTTAAGAGCATTTCGAAAATTTGAGGGGATTTGAAGAGGTTTTTTAAGATTTCAAAACATTTGCAAATATATCAAAAGATTTTAACGGATTTCAAGAGATTTAAACAGATTTATATTCAAAAGGACTTGAAGAGATTTCGAGAATTTTTACTGGCTTTTGAAAGTAAAAGTTTTTGAAGATTTCAATTACTTTTGAATGTATTTTAAATATTTCAAGGGATTTTGTTAGATTTGTCGATTATTCTCAGAATTTCAAGGATTTTAATCAATTTTTAGATATTTTAAGGGATTTTCACGGATTTTAATGGATTAAAGGGATTAAATTCATTATGAGATTATGAAGATTGTAAGCGATTTTCACTTTTTGTAAAAGTTTTTTGAGGGATTTTAAGATATTTCAGAACAAGTCGCGATTTCAAAGAATTTGAAAGAATTTCACGTGACACTGAAGTATTTTTATGAATTTTGAAGGATTTCAGGGAATTTTAATGAGATTTCAAAGATTTGAAGGGATTGGAAGCGATTACAAAACATTTGCGAAGATACGAAAGATTTAAATAAATTAAAAAAAAATGTAAAGATGTTTAACTTTGAAAATATTTTAAGGAATTTTGAAGATTTTTAATGGCTCTTGAAAGATTTGAATGGATGTTGATATATTGTGAGGGATTTCACGAGATTTTAAGAGATTTCTACGGATTTTAAAGGATTATAACGGATTTTTATGGAATTTTGAAGATTGCAAGCGATTTCCACTTTTTAAAAAGGTTTTTAAGAGATTTAAAAATATTTTACGGGATTTTAAAGGATGTCAGGTATTACCAAAGTATTTTCACTAATTGTAAAGGATATCAGGAAATTTTAATGAGATTTCGAAGATTTGAAAGGATTTGTAGCGCTTTCAAAAGATTTCAGGGGATTTCAAAAGAATTGGGAAGATATCAACGGATTTTAGCAGATTTAAAGAGGTTTAGTTTCAAAAGCATTTTGAAGGATTTTGAGGATTTTTGATAGCTTTTCAAAGATTTGAATGGATTTTAATAAATTGTAAGTGCTTTCACGAGATTTGGAAAGATTCCCACGGTTTTTGAAGATTTCAATTAATTTTGAAGGGATTTTAAATGTTTCAGGGGATCTCGTTTTTGAAATTATTCACGACATTTTATGGATTTAATTTTTTTAAAGACTTTAAAGGATTATAAAGGATTTTCAAGGGAAGTTGAAGATTGCAAGCAATTTTAAGGATTGTCGGAATTTTTAAAGGCTTTAGGGACTTTAAGAGATTTTAAGAAATTTTGAAATAATTCTCGCGATTTCAAAGTATTTCAAAGGATTTTATGCAAAACCGAAGATTGGAAGAGATTTCAAAAGATTTAAGAGAATTTCAGAAGATTTGCAAAGATTTTAGAGGATTTTAACAAATTTTCAGGGGTTTTGATGATTTCAGAGGATTCAAAAAGGTTTTAAGAGATTTCAAAAGATTCCAAAGTCAATCCAAGGATTTTAGAGGATTTCGTAAGATTTAAAATCATTTAACGGAATTTCAAAGGAATCCCGAATTATATTAAGGATTTTGATTGATTTCGAGGAATTTTTTAAAACCTTACTAAATCGTGCTTTGATATGAGTACTTTACTGAGAAATTTTTACAAAAAATTTCTTATTTAACAGAAAAGTGAAAAATAACTGGGACTTGAAGTGGTCAACTTTTTGGCTATCTGATATCAAAAATCTTCCTTCGCCCACTCGCAATATGAAGAATAGAAGAAAAAATAAATATGTAAAAAAAAAATTCGGGTTTTTCTTGTCTCTTCTTTAAAGTAATTTATCCAAAATCGCTTAAAAAAAGAATAAGGAAACAAACAAAAATTTCTATTGGGTGAAAAAAATATCTACTGACATTTTTTGTCTTTTTATATCATTTTCTGTAGTTAATAAATCTGGTGAATATGGAAAATTTTGTGATTTGAGATAAAAATCTTTTCCTTCCTCCACTCAATGAGATATTATGATGAATAAATAAAGAGCAGTTATCAGATAAAATTAATAAAAGTTACGGACGAATTGCCAAGGTCGGACAGACAGATCCCCCTTCCACTTTACAGCTGCGCCAATAAATTTTGCAAGATTTTCGCTAATTCCCCTAAAAAGCTGAACGAATAGCTAATATGCCATATTATTCCTGCAATAATTAATTTATATGTATTCTTAAGGCTCATGTAGGGGGTAATCTAACCTAAAAAACTCACCTCAAAAAATTGATTTCGAATGCTGGCGCACCGAAAGGATGTCGGGGGGTAATTTTTTCCCCCACAGGAAGCACATATCCCTATTTGAGGGGGAAATTCCCTCCGAAAAGTCAACACTCGCGATAAATATTAAAAAATTAATCAAATAAGACAGTTTTCAAACACCGAAAAAAAGTAAACAGAAACAATACAATCAGCGCCGCGTGGTATCTCGATCGATCACTAAATCGATTTAAAAGGACTTCTGGCGCCATATTCAAAATAGAAAAAGCATCGAAACATATGTAGGAGTAATAATTCTTAATAAGTTATAATATATTATTTAAAAAACATAACAAATAAATATTATCTTAAAAAAATATAAGAAGGAAAAATATATTCAACGCAAAATACTGACTGATAAAATAGATAAATGAAACTTTCCACATTTTCTTCTAATTCTGAGTTGATCTTATAAAATTCCCTTCACACCACCCAAACAGAAGAAATAATTTACATATAGCTAAAGAAGATTTGGTTCCGATTTTCCAAATTTGTAATTAGCAAAAAAAAGCATTTTCCACAAAATGCAATGTTGTTATGTTTATGATTTTTTCAGAGGAACCTTCGGTTATATAATGTACACCTAACACGCCATCAAACCCACCCACGCAATAGAACTCAACTCTAGAAAGCTGGAAAGACCCGGTGAATAGCTTCCGATCTTAGTCTATGGGGATATAATCATTTCTCTAACAAATCAAAGTTATAGCGACTTTGATTTTTTAAAAAGGTCCTTGGGTTCTGGATTATTATTATAAAATCCCCAAAAGTCCATCCACCCACAAGAAATCAATTACATATAGCTGTTAAGATTTGGTAAAGATTTTCCAAACTTGTAATTAGCAAAAAAAAGTTATTTCCACAAAATGCAAAGTTATTGTGTTAATGATTTTTTCAGAGAAACCTTAGGCTATATAATGTACCCCTAATACTCCATCAAACCCACCCACATATTAGAAATCAATTCTAGTAAGCTGGAATGACTTGGTAAATATATTACTGTATTATTCTTTGACGAAAAAATAACATTTTGAGAAAAAGTCGAAGTCGTTGTTTCTATGATTTTTTGATGTGATCCTCAGTTAATAGATTGTTATCAGAACACCCGTACAAACCCACTGTCGCATTAGAAATCAATTCTAGAAAACTGGAAAGACTGTCAATATTTTTCTATCTCATTTTTTGAAAAAAATACCATTATTCGAATAAATGAAGGTCATTACCAATCATTTCTGACAAGACGTAAAGACTCTTTGAATATTTTTCTATCTTCTCCTTCAGGAAAATGAACAGCCTTTCAGAAATGATTGTCACTAACTGGGTGTGTTGGGGGGGGGAGGGGGTGTTATGATGAGAATCCATAGCCTGAAATCTACGAAAAAAATTCATCCGGGCACAGAGTTCCATATTTTCAAAAAATGATCATTTTCCTGGGGGAGAAGATCGAAAAATATATTAAAAGAGTTTTTACAGCCTTTCAGAAATGATTGTTACTGCCTGGGTGTGTTTGGGGGGTTTTATGATAAGAATCCATAGCCTGAAATCTACAAAAAAATTCATCCGGGCACAGAGTTCAATATTTTCGAAAAATGTTCATTTTCCTGAAGGAGAAGATCGAAAAATATTCACAGAATCTTGACATCTTATCGGA
>CAKNYM010048815.1:120383-144107 GCA_932195095.1 Andricus curvator
TGAAGTCTACAAGAAAAATTCATCCGGGCACAGAGTTCCATATTTTCAAAAAATGATCATTTTCCTGAGGGAGAAGATCGAAAAATATATTAAAAGAGTTTTTACCGCCTTTTAGAAATGATTGTTACTGCATGGGTGTGTTTGGGAGGATGTTATGATAAAAATCCATAGCCTGAAATCTACAAAAAAATCCTCTGGACCCAGAGTTCCATATTTTCGAAAAACGATAATTTTCCTGAAGGAGAAGATCGAAAAATATTCGAAGAGTCTTTACATATTGTCAGAAATGATTGGTAATGACTTCCATTTATTCGAATAATGGTATTTTTTTCAAAAAATGAGATAGAAAAATATTGAGTCTTTCCAGTTTTCTAGAATTGATTTCTTATGCGACAATGGGTTTGTATGGGTGTTCTGATAACAATCTATTGACTGAGGATCACATCAAAAAATCATAGAAACAACGACTTCGACTTTTTCTAAAAATGTTTTTTTTTTCGTCAAAGAATAATACAGTAATATATTTACCAAGTCTTTCCAGCTTACTAGAATTGATTTCTAATATGTAGGTGGGTTTGATGGATGTTAGGGGTACATTATATAGCCTAAGGTTTCTCTGGAAAAATCATTAACACAATAACTTTGCATTTTGTGGAAATAACTTTTTTTTGCTAATTAAAAATTTGGAAAATCTTTACCAAATCTTAACAGCTATATGTAAATTATTTCTTCTGTGTGGGTGATGTGAAGGGAATGTTATAAGATCAACTCAGAATTAGAAGAAAATTTGGAAAGTTTTATTTATCTATTTTATCAGTCAGTATTTTGCGTTGAATATATTTTTCCTTCTTATATTTTTTTAAGATAATATTTATTTATTATGTTTTTTAAATAATATATTATAACTTATTAAGAATTATTACTCCTACATATGTTTCAATGCTTTTTCTATTTTGAATATGGCGCCAGAAGTCCTTTTAAATCGATTTAGTGATCGATCGAGATACCACGCGGCGCTGATTGTATTGTTTGTTTCTGTTTACTTTTTCTCGGCGTTTGAAAACTGTCTTATTTTATTAATTTTTTATATATATATCGCGAGTGTTGACGTTTCGGAGGGAATTTCCCCCTCAAATAGGGATATGTGCTTCCTGTGGGAAAAAAATTGTTCCCGACATCCTTTCGGTGCGCCAGCATTCAAAATCAATTTTTTGAGGTGAGTTTTGTAGGTTAGATTACCCCCTACATGAGCCTTAAGTTATAACTATGTACATAATATATGTATCAAGAAAATTGTATTGTATTTTTTTCTGAATAATGGCAATTTCTGAACTCACAGAAAAAAGTCGTACAAAATGATTTTATTTTATTATTTTTATTTTTTTTATTATTTTTTTTTATTTTATTTTCCAAAATGATTTAAAAAAATTATGAAACTAAATTAGTGATTTAGAGAGAAAATTAGACATACTTCATGAAATATTCTCACAATAAAGAATATAATTTATTATGATATTTTTCACTTTAAATAATTTTAATTTCAAAGCTTTTACAATTAGACAGGATAATTTCAAAATAAAAATTTTCTCTGTAAATCTAACCTTATAGTAAAAAGTTACGAATGAAATAGTGCTACGTTGTTTTAGGAATCAAAAACAATAAATATACCATACCACGCTGAAAAACCCAGTTCTCGTCAGATCACTGAAGTTAAGCAGCGTTGGGCGCGGCTAGCACTTGGATGGGTGACCATTCGAGAAAAACTGAGTGCTGTTGGCACATCGTGGGTGTGGTGAGCCCACACTTGTAGTTATTTACTACAAGTTATCAACCTAGAAACACTACCCGCATCGGGTAGTGTCACGCCTACCCCGAAAGGGAAATGGATTAATGGTATACATACAAATATCAATATCACGTCAGTAGCAATCAATAAACAAATATTAATTAAAGTTAAACATAATTGCATTTAATTTTAACTGTAAATATTTATGAAAATATCAGAAAAATATTTGTCTTGAATTAAATGAACCATTTCTTTAACATAATTTCTTTATTCAACCGAAGGAAACTTCCGAATAAAGAAGGTCATCTCAAATTAAAGACAAATCTTTATTCGAGCAAAAAACCATTTCTTAATTCAAAAGATGTTTGTTTTGTTGACTAGCGTTAGTTTAATTTAGTTTGTCGGTGGAATGACGGTTTTTGATCTACTAGTCATTATTAAAATGTTTATTAAAAAACGAGCTTTTGCTCATCGACGCTAAGCCTCTCCAGGAATACGTTGTTTGGAAAAATACATTGTTACCTATTAAAAAAAAATTTTTTTAATAGAGATAGGTTTGTTAAACAGGAGGAGATATTAAGGATTTATAATTTTTTTGTTAGTCTACTTACGAGAAGTTGAAACATTTGGTTTTTGTTCTAAAACGTTATTGCAGTTTCAGTTTGAAAATAGATCCAAAATGTGAGATTGAGAATATGTTAAACTTAACTTTTATATATATATATATAGTTATTCGTGTAGAATTGAGTAAGTTTCATAAAATGAAAAAACACACCCTCCTGGACATGCAGTGCATTTTTGTGTTGAATAAATACACTTTTTTGGACAGCACTCTTCATCACCATGGCTGCATGTCCAGGAGTGAGGTTATGTTTATCGTTACATGATCCTTAATATAAAATCTCTAAACGATATTGTCGTTTTCGATTCTGACGATTTTCGAGAGTAACACGGTGGTAACGTTTGCTTGCTGTAGGCCGCTCATATTCAACAGTAGTGTGTGTCTGTGTGTGGTACTGCATTTGAAATCAGTGATGCTAACTGAGTCGCCTTTATCTGCGCATGTTTGAATTGTAATATAGTTGATTGGCTGTAGTACACGCCCGTGTTTGAATTCCCAATGAGGACGCGAACTAGAACCAATAAGCGCCACTGTATCGAAGCATGCGCATGTCAAGGTGGTCTTTTCGGGATCACTTAGTTCGAGTTCGATAATAATACGTCACGTGTTTTTTCGTATTTGGTAATGCGCGGCTCAGTGTTGCCAACCGTTGCACGGTAAAGTCTGTAAAAGAAGTAATGAACCATAACCTCAATTGTGATGGTAGTCTGTTTTTAAACTGTTTACGCAAACAAGAAATTTTCAAATTAATCATTTTTACGCTCTGTAACTGTGATTTATATCATGGTTTAATTATATTTATCATATTAAATATCATTTGTGAAACTCATGTACGTTTTGGTTCTACTTTCCCTATAGGATTGAAATCTCCATTTCCTTATAGTGACACATTCGAATAATTATTTTTTTTTCGGTTTGAATAGAAGTATATCAGAGATCTGTGTATGTCTACAGATCAAAAATTTTATAATTTAAGAAGATGTTCAAATTAAGAATTTTTACGCTCTCAATAAGCACTCCTATAGGCCTATTAAAAAAACCACCGATACTTTAAGAAATTGATTTTGATAATTTGAAGGGATTTCAAAGAAGTTCAAAGACTATAAGGTATTTTTTTTATCCAAGAAATTTCAAGATCTTCAAACAATTGCAAGGAATCTCAAAACATTTCAAAGAATTTTGAATATTTTGACGTATAATAAAATATTTTAAAGAATTTTTAATTGATTTCACTAACTTAATAGGATTTCAGAGGATTTAAGAAATTTCAGTTGATTCTAAAAGATTTAAAATTAATATATTGTGGGAAAATCTTTCAAACAATTTCAGTAGATTCCGAAGAATTTTTTATTTATTTTGATAATTTGAAGGAATTTTAAAAAAAGACTGGGAATATTTTAGGGCACTTGAAAAGAATCCAAAGCATTTGAAAGAGATGTCAATAATTTCAGTGAATGCCAACAGATTTTAAAGGGTTTGAAATATTTTAGGATATTTTAACAGATTTCACGGAATTTTCAACCGATTTTAGTAATTTAATTGATTCGAAAGGATTTGTTAAGGAATCTTTCAAGATTAGGAATATTTTAGGGTATTTCAAAAGAATCCAAGGTATTTCCAAGAGATTTCAACAATTTGAACGAATTTTAAAAATATGTAAAGAATTTGGAAACTTTTAGATGTTTCTTGAAGATTCCAAGGATTTTTCATTTGATTTCAGTGCTTTAATTGATTTCAGAGGATTTTGAAATATTCTAGAGTAATTTAAAAGATTCCAAGGAATTTTTTATTTATTTTGATAATTTGAAGGAATTTTAAAAGACTGGGAATATTTTAGGGCATTTGAAAAGAATCCAAAGCATTTGAAAGAGATGTCAATAATTTCAATAAATGCCAACAGATTTTAAAGGGGTTGAAATATTTTAGGATATTTTAACAGACTCCAAAGCATTTCCAAGAGATTTCAATAATTTTGAGGAATTTCAAAAAATGGTAAAGGATTTGAGAACTTTAACAGTATTTTAAAAGACGTCAAGACATTTTCGTAAGCTTTAAAAAGTTTCAAGTGATTTTTAAAGATTCAAAGGATTTCAATAATTTGAAAGAGTTTCAAAGGATTGGAAATATTTTAGGGTGCTTTTAAAAATTGCAAGGGATTTTGAAGAGTTTAAAAAATTTCAAGGAATTCTAAAATATTGTGAAGGAATTCTAAAATATTGTGAAGGATTTTAAATATCTTAGGGTATTTTGAAAGATCCTATGAATTTTTGAATTGATTTCAGTAATTTAATGTTACTCATAGGATTTGAATTATTTTATGGTATTTTAGAAGATCTAAAGCATTTTCAAGAGCTTTAAAATGTTTCAATTGATTTCCAAACGTTTGAAAGGATTTGATAACTTTAACAGTATTTCAAAAGATTCTAAGGAATGTTCAATTGGTTTCAGAGGATTTGAAATATTTTAGAGTATTTAAAAAGATTCTAAAGCATTTTCGAGACATTTGACAAAATTTGCATGGGGTATTGTATCGAAGAGTTTTCTAAAATTTCCAAAATATAGATCGATTTAATAGGACCTATGCCAGGTTTTAGGGTATATCAAAAGATTTCAAGCAATTTTGAATTTATTTCGGTAACCTAATAGGATTTGCAATGATTTAAAATATTATAAAGTATTTCTAAAGACTTTAATGCACTTTCAAGATATTATTAATTTTTTATGGAATTTTAAAGACTTTGAATGACTTTAAGAGGAATGAACAAATTTTTCTTGGGGTTTAAAGAATTTGTTTACAACTTTGGAATATATGAAACTATTTCATAGGACTTGCGAGGTTTCAATATATTTTAGAATATTAAAATGAATTTTATGAGATATCCGAAGATTTCAATGATTTTAATGGATTTTAAAAGCTCCCAAGGTATTTTCAAAAATTTTCCAGGATTCAAGAAAATACTTTAAAATTTCATATAATTTCACGGGATTTTATAATATTTCACTGTACTTTAAGAAATTCATTCACAAGAAGTGAGGGGTTTTTTTTAGGTTTTCACAGATTTGTGGAGATTTTCAAATATGTTTTGCAATTAATTTGAATTCACCCTGAATTGTTACTCATTCATTCAGAATTATTTTATTATGTCTTTCGAATTTTGTTAATTTACCTGAATTCTTTTGAATTAAATCAATAATTCTATTCTGTTCAATGGATATTTTTTTTTCAGTTTGTGTTTAATTCGTCTTGAAGTGTTTTAAACTTATTTTGAATTCTTCAAGATTCAATACAATTCTTTTGAATTCCCTTGTATTTTTCCAAAATCATTTTAAAATTACTAAAATCAATTACATTTTTTGGAGTTTTAAATTTTTTCCAATTTATTTCCATGTTTTAAATTTTAACTTTAATTCTATGAAGTTTTATGAATTTTTCGAAATGCTTTCAAATCCAAAAGAACAGCAGTCACACTATTGATGCACATATTTACTTTAAGTCACTTTTTGGATTAGAAATGAGTCTTGCTGCAAAAAACGTCGAATTAAAAATTATTGCTGCGCACTCCCGAGATATTCTCTGGACATCTGCTTTTAGACAACTTCGCATTCAAAATACAATACTTTCGAATAATTTTCAATCCGACGTTTTTTGTAGGGTAATTTCTCTGCTTTTTTCGGTTTGAATAGGTCACTATTCTTAAATAAATTAGGCTGTAGCCGCCCTTAGAATAATAAATTACAAATTCAGGCCTCGGGCTTAAAACACACTATTGACACTATTTGACACTTTTTTCAAGCGATGACGCTGTTTTGCTACTATTTTGAAAAAAGACACTAAAGACACTATTTTCCAATTGAAAACACGAATTTATCAACCAATATAGATTTTTTGAAGAATAAAAAATTGACAGAGTTTCGCAGAAGGAAAAAAAATATATTGTTGGAAAAGTTTTGGTTTAATTTAGCTTTTAATAAGAAAGATACTGTAACGTTTATAAAGGCCTGGAAAGTTCTATCGACAGGATAATTTTCTTCTTATAATAAAAGAATTTAATCATTTTGACGTAAACAACAGATACGATAAAAATGTTCACACAAAAATGTTCATGTATAAAAAAGTTATACTAAAATACATTTTACTTTTTCGTAATAACGTGCATCATTTATGATAAAAATTAGAAAATTAATTTTTCATGAAAAAAATTCACCACATCTCTCAATGCATAATAAAATATTAGTGGCGAATGGATTACTATAGAGTATAAACAGCAATAATTGCGGAGCAAATAGACAATTTAAAAATTTGTTATCATATTTCTTGAAAACTGAAAGATTGGTAATTACTGCCACTATTCTATGTATCATTCAATTTTTTAAACTTTGTAAAGCTTATATAATAATGAAAATTAATATTATTCGCAGTATTTGTCAATTTGAAATGTATGTGCTCATATACATGTTAAAACGAATAATTCACAATTTATTTTATAAATAACATTTCTTTTAATTTATAAAATAAAAAATGTATTACGCCAATATAATTTACAAATAAGTTAAATGTTAAACAAATTTAAGAGCCGATTATAATAAATTGAATTATATTCACAATTTTTTCAAGATGATAACGGTGGCAGAATTTACCTACAAATAAATTATGAGAAATCCATTACTCCTTTAGCTTCAAAAGGGGAAAAATATGAAAAGGAGCTCCTTATTGAAGGCTACGTACATCATCCTGTAGTGCCTTCTAATTATTTGTTGCGAATATTTTGTAAAATTAATTAAATATAAATAACATAGAAAAAATAAGTATTTGGTTTATTCTTTTTCAAAAAAAAAATAGTAGGCGCGCGCCTTGGCGCGCGCAAGACTACTAGTAATTTTCAAAAATGGTCGTTCACTAGAGCCACCTATCTTGTGTTGGTAAAATCAGAGACTATTAAAGAGAGTGGAAGCTAGAGTTTTTAAATTCTCGGTAATTTAAAATCGGGTAATATTACCGGTAACATACCGGTATGTTACTGAAGCTTCGTGAATTTATCGAGAATTTATGAGAATATTCAATTATAATGCTTTTTTGTTATTTTTAAAAGTAATGGGGGAGTTTACCACTCACCAGAGTGCGCGATCTGTTCGGGTCCGAGTTCTGCGAACATTTAAATTTAATAAATGAAAAATAGCTTTTTTCTATACAAATTATTAGTAAAAGTTTATAGTTCATTTGTCAAATATATTAAAAGAGTAAGTCATTCAGTCTGAAGAGAAAAAATTTAATATTTTAATTACTTATTACTTTTTCTTACCTAGTTCTGAATTTTAAAAGCATAACATTATTTTCTACTGAAAAAATTCAAAGTACGTGATTTGATAACATTCTCTACTTTTTTTTACTAAATCGTAGGACTTTCAACTAATAAAGATAAATTTTGAACCAAAAATAAAATAGTTCAATTCTTAACCAGAATGACGAGTTTTCAAACAAGAAGATTAAGTTTCTACTAGAATGAGCAATTTTCAACAAAATACATAAATTTCCATCTAAATATTTGATGTTCTAACTAGAAAAGGTAAATTTTCTACTAAAAGAAAACGAATTTTCGACAAAATTGTAAAATTTGAAGATAAAAAGAGAAATGTCAACTAAAAATGGAATATTTAAATTTTCTGTTAGAAAAATTAATTTTCAACCAAAAAAAAGTGAATTTTTCCATAGAATAGTGGAATTTTCAACCATAGAGATGAATTTTCAACTGAAGTAATGAATCTTCAACCGAAAAAATTACTTTTTAACAAAGTAGTGTAACTTTGAACCAAAAAGATGAATATTCAACAAAAAATTGAAAAGTTGATATTTCAACCAAAAAATTTTAATATTAAATAAAAAACAGTTGAATTTAAAAAAAAGATGAATTTTAAATGAAATACTTAATTTTAAAGTTCAAAAATTAATTTTCAAGTTTAAAAATTAATTTTTAACAACAAAGAAACAAATTTTCCATAGAATAGTTCAAGTGTAATCGAAAGAAATGAAATAGTTCACTTTTCAGTTAAAAACAAAAAATAATGAACTTTCAACCAAAAAGATGAATTTATAAATAAGAAGATTAATTTTCTACCAAAAAGTCAAGTTTTCAACTTAAAAATTAATTTTCAACCATAAGAAGCGAAATTTTCAATAAAATTGTTGATTTTTCAGTCATAGAGATGAATTTTTAACTAAAGTAATGAATCTTCAACCGAAAAAATTACTTTTCAACAAAGTAGTATAACTTTCAACAAAAAAGATGACTTTTCAACAAAAAATTGAATATTTGGTATTCCAACCAAAAACGATTTTAAATATTTTAATATTAAATGAAAAACAGTTGAATTTAAACAAAAAAGACGAACTTTAAATGAAATACTTAATTTTTAGGTTCAAAAATTAATCTTTAACAAAAAATAAAACAAATTTTGAATAAAATAGTTAAATTTTAATCGAAAGAAATAAATTTGCAAATAAAAATAAAATTGTAACAAAAAATGAATGAGTTCAATTTTCAGTTAAAACAATAATTTTGAACCAAAAAAAAGCAGTTTCAACAAAATACCTAATTTTTCAATAAAAAAATAACGAATTTTCAACAAAAAAATTAATTTTCAATCAAAACATATTTTTAACAAAGTAGTTCAATTTTTAACGAAAGAAATGAATTTTTAATCAAAATAAATGAATTTACAACCAAAAAGATTAATTTTTAAGCATCAAGATTAATTTTCAACGAGAAGAGACGAATTTTAAATAAAATACATTTTCCATCTAAACGGTTCATTTTTAAACTGAAATAGATGAATTTTTAACCAACAACGGAGAAGGTAAATTTTCAGTTAATCAATTGTTAACGAGAAAAAAAAACTGATTTTCATGAAAATAGTTTATTTCAAACCGAAGAAATGAATCTTCAACAAACAACGTAAAATATAATAGTTGATATTTCAACCAAAAAATATTTTTAATTAAACGTCGTTAAATTCAACCAAAAAGGAAAAATGACGAATTTTCAACAAATCA
Source organism: Andricus curvator (assembly GCA_932195095.1). NCBI lineage: Eukaryota > Metazoa > Arthropoda > Insecta > Hymenoptera > Cynipidae > Andricus > Andricus curvator. The sequence goes on from CAKNYM010048815.1 coordinate 129,840, forward strand.
TGTAATTTTTCGAATAAAAAAGATCAGTTTTTAACCAAAAATAAAATAAAAACAAATAAAAGACCAGTTTTCAACAAAATATTTAAATTTTTAACAAAAGAGAAGAAACTTCAACTGATAAAATTTTAATCAAAAATAGTTGAATTCAACCAAAAGATAGAAGACGATTTTTCTTCGAAACAGTTTCATTTTTTAATTTGAAAATATGGTTCTTTTTAGTTTTCGCTGTAAAAAACAGAAAACTTTTGAAAACATTTACTTTGAAGCCTTCTTTCAGTTAACAATAATATTATGTCTGTGAAATTCAGGACTATGCAAGAAAAACTGACAGTACTTAAAATATTAATTTTTTTCTTTTCAAACTGAATCACTGACACTTTGACTTTATTTGTCGAATTAATTATAAACTTTTATTAATAATTTTTATAAAAAAGCTATTTTTCATCTATTAAATTTGAATTTTTGCAGAACTCAGACGCGAACAGATCGCGCAATCTGGTGAGTGGTAAACTCCCCCGTTAGATAATCTTTACGATGTTATAGTTAATTTTCAATCATTTGGTATATTTTTTTAAATATTTGTTATAACAAAAAATGTACCAAATGATCGAAAATTAACTATAACATCTTGAACATTTATTCACAGTGGTCGACAACCCTTTAACGTCTACAAAAATCAGTAATTAGATAATGTTGGCGCTTATAGAATAAATTATAAACTGCGCCCATTTAGGTACATTTGAAATATGGAAAACTTTGTGAGCATTAAAAGAAAATTTTCAAAACCCTCCGTATAATTGTCTTGCAATACTGCAAAAACTTCAAAAAAAAATGATTACATCTGAATAAATATAAATAATTAAAATAATAAAATCAAATGAGCAATAATTATTTATTTCAAAAACTGTTCACATGTGTAACATTCAATAGTTTTTTATTTAAACTAAATAATGTGATATTTTTAAACTGAAGATAAGGTGTTCTTAGCACCTCTACGCTTTTAAAGCAACAGCTGAATGCAATACTACCAGTTTCTATCTTTTTTTGAAATTTGTCTTTGGTGCACTAAATAAAAAATATTGGAAAACCAAATGGATAATCAAAGGAAAGTTGTCGTTGCCAGAAGTGCGCTTCACGGAAGTTAGAAAGGAGACAAAAATAAATTCTCGCCGAGAATGAACGTCGGGTAAGTTACCCGGTAACTTACCAATCTTACCGTACGTTACCAGGGTAATTTAACTGACTCAAATCTCTAGGAAGGTGACCGTCCAATGAACACTGGCGCACTCTGCCGCTTTGGGGAAGAAGCGCGGTTATTTCAACGGGAAGTTTACTTTCTTTAATGCGTCTTCTCTGACAGTTAACAGTGTTTTGTTTCCAAGTTTCATCGTAAGAGTTTTTAATAAAAATGCGACATTACTGTAGAGTTAGTGGCTGTAACAACAGCACAATAAAAAATAAACAATGTTCATTTTTTCGACTTCCTGCGAACCCGACAACCTAAGTACAATAATAGCTAATACAATTGTTCTTGTAGAAACAATATGAAGAGCGTCTATATAACCTAACCAACCTGATATGAAAATTCACAAAAAAAAAGTTGCAACAATCACAAATAATGTAACTCGTAAACCGTAAGCAGATGCAAATTTAAATAAATATTTGTATTCCGCGGTCGTGAAGAATGGATACAATTCGCTGAAGTTGACGAAAACGTTTGTCCCGATTTTCGTATTTGTAGTTAAAATTTTGAAGAAAAGTGCTTCAAAACTTTATTTTCGAGACCCTCATTACATCGAGGCATTGTTCCTACTCTTAAAGACAATACAATTACTATATTTCTTTACTATTCTTTGTAGCTATTTAAAATAACTTTTTTCTGAATTTATAATAATTTTAGCTTTGATTCAGAGAAATATAATATCCAGAATACTGTGAATTTTCTTCGACAGTCGTATATTGGCCGTTTTAATCGGAGAAAAAAATTTCCGGTTTTTTCCCGGTTCGCAGACATTTTTCACGGTCAATAAAATTAAAAAATTCGAACTCTTAAAGCTCAAAATTCTTCCATTCGAAGTTATAAAAAATAAACTACAAATTCGAGCTTTCAAAGTAGAAATCTTGAATTTCAAAATTGAAGTTTAAAAGTTTTTTATTTCAAAAATTTTCTATTCAAATTCTCAATTATTTACACGTATAGAATGGAAGGTACAAGCACTTCTCAATTGATCAATTTTAAATAAAATGCAGATGAACTTCAAAATTTAGAATTTTTATAAATTATAGAGTTCAAAGATTCAGATTCAGTTCCAAAAATATAAATCCACGTTACCTTTTTCATTGCTCTAAATTGAAGAATCAATCAATGAACTTTAAAAATTTCAAAATTATATTAGCCTAAGCAATTTTAAGCTAGAAACATTTAAAATTGACAAATTTTTTTTTAACTAATTAGAAATTAAATTATTTTTATTTTAAATAGTTTAAGTATCCTTGAAAAGTTTCAAAATTTTATTTCAAAATCCTGAGATATCTAGAAGTTGTGTTAAATTTTTTCAAACTTAAAATTATTTTTGAATTTTTTGCAGAACTTTTAAATATCTTCTAAAATGAATCAAATTTTTCCTAGAATTTTTAGAAAATCCTGCAAATTTTAAGAAATTTCCTTAAAATTTTGATTTATAAATAACAATTGAACGCTTATTATTTGTAGAAAATTTTGGAGTAATTTTAAGAGATATTTAGAAGTTTTCAAAAGATTCAAAATTAAAACTTGAAATTATTTCAAATAATTTGAGCGAAGTGTGTGTACCGACAAAATTCGGCTATTCGTACCGACATTTCGGTGCAAATAGCCACAGCCTTATTTCAAACAAGATGTAGATTTTTGCAGAATTTAAACAAAAAATTTAGAAGCTTTTAAAGAATTTTGAAGGGTTCCAAAATAATAAAAACGTTTTCTCAAGATTCCTAGGAAAATTGAAAATTATTTTTCATTTTGAAAAATGATTTTAAGAGAATATTTAAAAAGATTACCAAAATTGTCAAAAGAGAATATGGAAGATTTTAAGGATTTTAATTTTCAAATATGTCAGATTTTCTAAAACTTGTTTCTAAAACATTCGATTCATTTTAAAATATAATTAGAAGTTCTGGAAAAGAATTTTCATTCACTTCGTTTAAATTTCTTGAAATCATTTCAAGTTTTAAATTCATTTTGAATCTTTTCAAAACTTCTAAATATCTCTTCAAATTACTCAAATTTTTTCTACAAATAATAAGTGTTTAATTGTTGTTTATACATCAAAATTCAAAGTTTAAAGATTAAAGCTCTTAGAAATTTTAACGATTCAAAGCTTTTTATGTCAAACAATTCAGATTCAAATTGTTTACTTTTGAATATTTGGTTTCAATTTACTCGTCTCAGGTGACCAGTCAAATATAGCTAAATATGAAATAATTATTCCTTTTCTCAATGAAAAAAATTCAAATTGAATGGATTGAAAATTGAATATTGAAGACTGAAAAAATATTGTAAATTTAACGAAAGCCTTTAATTACGAATATATTATTATGAAGTTATTTTTAAGTCGAAAATAGTTTATAAAGTTTGATCGGACGTTCATATTTTTAGCGAGCAAAGGGAAATTATATTTACACAGTACACTCGTATACTCGACTGGTATAACTTATATTTGTTTGTATTGTATTTTTATTGTAAATAAAAGAAATTATATTTACACAGTATACTGAAATATTGACTTCGACTATTTTTATACATTTATATTGCTTATTTTTGATGAATCTTATATTTGTTTGCATTGTATGTTTGTTGTGAATGAAAGAAATTAGATTCATGCAGTATACCCAAAAGTATACGGAAATATGAAATTCTATGATTTTTATACATCTGTATTGGTTATTTTTGATTAATAAAATATGTATTGTTACAAAAAATAAATTATCTATTATTATTACCTTATTTACATAGTAATTGATCAATAAATTGAAAAAAATTTGGATTTGAATTTCGCGGTCTTCAGGTTTAGTTCCTTCCCCGAAACTGTAGGAGCGCTGAATCTCGTGTACGTAAAAATACATTGCGGTCTTATGGCACCTTCTACTCTTTTTAATACTCTCTGGGTAAAATTAGATAAAGTGGAGGGAAACATTTGAAATCTTATATAATAAGGAAACTTGAAGGTGATTAGTAATTAATATTAAACTACGGTATATATCAATAAGGAAATCGGTATCGGGACGTTTCTTTAGAGAATCATTATGTTTTATAATTTGGAACATTTTTTTGAAATTATTTTTTTTGTATTTATTTTCAGTACCTAATATTTATAATATATAAACAATTTCATTGAATCAAATAAGGCTGTGGTTACGGATACCGAAATTCCGGTACGAACATATTTCTTTAATTCAAATAAATTTTCTCTGAACTAAAGAATATTTTTCCGATTGTAGCTTTTTAAAAGACCTATAATTTTGTCATTTACCATTTTCATATAATACTTGGTATCATGGTTTAGTTTATGGAAAATACTATGCAAAAAATTTAAAATTCAAATTTTGAGGCAAAGGACAAGAGATAGGGAACAAAGTTTCATTATATGTCTCCTAAATTTAAAGTATTCAAAATTGAAATTAAATAATGTTTACTTCATCAATTCATCAACAAAGTTTATCAGACTTTTTTCGAACTTAGGTTTCGTTTTTTTTTGTTGTAATTGTAAGCTTTAAAAATAATTGATTCAAGCTTAATTAAAACCGTTAAAACTAAAACATTTCCAAACTTCATATAAAATTTAAGTATTCTTAAATAAGGTTCGTGAAACTATTTCGATAAAAATGAACAATTTTCAAACTGTGCATCACGTTTTTTAAAATTCAGCATTATAAACAAAAATTCGAGTTTTTGGCTCGAAAACTGTTTGGTTGACAATTAATAAATCTGTTTCGGATGAGGACTGAACTATTTCGTAAAAAATAATTTTTTTCGTTGGAGATTTATAATTTTTTTTCAAACTTCATCTCTTTGGTTGAAAATTTAATTATTATGTTACAAATTCGTTTTCTTTTTGGTTGAAAATTAATTTTTCTGGCTGAAAATTGAACTACTCCATTTTTTATCGAAAATGTACCTTTTTTGGAACCAACTTCAACTATTTGGTTGAAAATTCGTGTATTTAGTTGAAAATTCTACTTTTTTGATAAAAAATTAATCTTCTGTATTGAAAATTAATTTCTGTTTGTTTGTTGAAAATTCAACTATTTGGTAGAAAAGTCATGTATTTTGTTGAAAATTCGTCTTTTTTGGTAGAAAATTTAGTTTCTTGGTTAAAAATTCATCTTTTCGGTTACAATTTCATCTATCACTTGCTCTATGCCTGCTAAAATCAGTTTTAAACACTTATTTATTTAAATGTTGTCTTTAAACATTTTTAAATTCCTGAACAAAATTATTAATTTTTGTTAGAAATTTTTTTATAATATATAGACAACTTTTTCACATTTTGTGAATCATTTTAACTCGCTACTTGCCGAAATCAGTTTCAAACACTTAGTTACAAAATTTTGTTTTTAAATATTTTTAAATTCCTGAAATTTTTTTTATAATTTTTGAAAATTTTGGAGAATAAGCAGACGATTTTTTTACAATTTCAAAGACATCCCCTATATTATGTTCCCTAGCTTGTGCGGCCCAATCAGTTTGAAACACTCGTTTTACAAAATTTGATTTTAAAATATTTTCAAATTTGAAAAATCTCCCATAATTATTTGAGGCCATTTAGAGTTTAAATCTCTCATTTAAACTCGGCTTCAGGGGGTCTCAAAACGTGGAGTTCCGTTCAAAATTTGAGGTGTGAAATTTCGACCATTATAATACTTTTTCAGTTATAAATGATGAGAATGTAAAAATGATTACATATTTCAATGAGTGAAGACTTATTTCATGCATTAGAATTTTAATTTTAATTAAAAATTCTAATGAGAGTTTTTAATATTTTAATCTAAAAATTATTCCAATTAGAACGTTTTCTATTTAAAATTATTACTTTTGATTTGATACAAAATTTCCTAATTTTGAATGTTTAAAATAAAAAGCACATAACATTGAAGGCTTTTAATTAGAAATTATATCATGTTTATCGGTTAGATTCGATTTTGTTTAACTTCGCAAGCGTTCCCCATTTAAAAGATCAATTTAATAAATTTAATCATTTTTAATATCTTTATGCTCTTTACAATTATTATTTGTTGTAAACAATTATAAGCAAAAACTAAATTAGTCATTTCAATTAAGCGCGCCAAAGGTAACCAATCCAGTTGTTGACGCGACGCATGCGCAATACGAAAAGATTCCAAAATTGGCAACACTGCAATTGGACTGTGGCAAGCCGAACACGTGGCAAATACATGTGCAAAAAATAAATCGTATTGCAATTCCTTTCATTATTATCGAATTGGACTGTTCCAAGGATTAATAGAAAAATTAATTGGTGAGTTTTTAATTGTACTTTTTGGTTTAATGTATTATCCATAATTTTGAAGGATAGAATTTAAACGTTGGCAATAACCTCAAAACTTAGAAATGTTTAAAATCGAGATAAAAACGTCTATTGATAAGAATTATATAAAAGATAAAACTGCATTATATCTAATAAATTTAACAGGCTTTGTCTATTCGTTTACTTTTAGGGATGTTGAACACAAGCTATAATCTTAAAATTCAATTTACTTATTTTATTCAATAAATGTCAAAGCCTTAAGATTTGACTAAGACCAACAGGTGGCGCTGATTGTTCACGAGGCCTGAATTGAGAAAAATTCTTGCAAAAACACGTAAAAATGAAATTTTCCCCAAATAAAAACAATTTGATCAAATTTTGTTTTACGAAACATTGATCTATAAATTTTTTAATATTTTTTAAAGCGATACTTACTACCAAAAAGATTGGAATGCTCATGTTTTGGACGAAAAATCGCCATTACAGCGACCATCCAACATGTTGAAATTTTTCGGTAATATGTAATATAACCAGAAAATTTCTAGTGAAATCTAGGAATATTGTAGTAATTTTCTAGTGATATTACATATTACCAGAAAATTTCGATATTTAGGGTTGTAAAGTTTCATGAAACTTTGACCAAATGAAAACTTTCATGAAACTTTGGAAAAGTTTCAAAAAATCCAAAGTTTCAAACATTAGGGCGGGAAAATTCAAAATATGAAAAATACTATTAAGTATTAAATATAACCATTTAATAGTATCCTTTGTGTTTCAAAGCAAATCGTTGCAACTAATTGAAATAAATAAATCACATGCCAATTGTTAATAAAATGTACTTTTTAAAATATTTTATTCTAAAAGTTGAAAATTGATTTCAATAAAATGAAAATAAATTTCGTATTTAATACATATTTAGTTTTTAGAATGTTTTATTTCTAAAAAAATTCATTAAAAATGTAGAAACTTCGAATGGAAATGAATAAAATAACATTCTGCTATTTCATTAAACTATTAGGCTTATTTTTATAAATCGCTTTCTTTAAAAAACATGTCTTAATTTTTATCAGTGCTGTATCTCTCAATATTTTAAATATTGCGTAACGTTATTTTTTACCTTTTTTAATCCCCCGTCCTCCATGTAACAAACGTAAAATTTCCTTCGGGCCCCCCCCCCCCCCCCCCCGCTGTTACGTAAATTTTGTTTTGTTTTGTTTAAAAGCATAATATACGTTTTTTGATTATAAAAAAAAAGTTATTTAAGATGAAGTATTGTCTGAAAATAAATAAACAATATTTTGATGTAACACTGAATGCTTTTCAAATATTTTTTTTAGTCATACAAATATTGAAATTACTGACAGGAAAAGAAGTACTATCAGTTCGTTTTTAAATTTATATAAATATAATTTTTATAAGATTCTTGGAAAAATTAAAAAAGATTTTTGAATAATTCAGATGTGTCAAAACAGAATCTAGAAAATTATAAAGACATTTTTTTATTTTACAGGATCTCAAAAAATATTAGCAAAAATTCGAGTCTTGTTAAAAGATATTTAGGACTTTTAAATTATTATAAATTATTAATTATTTTATTTCATATAATTATAATTATTATATATTATAATTATTATTTTATAATTATTTTAAATTATTATTTTAAATTCATTAAAAATGTAAATAAATTGCCGTAAAATTTTCGAAATTTTCCCAGAAATTTTAAGAAAATTTGTTTATTTTCTTGAAACCTTTCAAAATTCTTCTAAAGCTTCTAAAGTTTTTGTTTTGAATCTTTAAAAATCTACACTTCAAACCTTATAAATATTTCTTGAATTTACTCGATACTGACATCTGCCCTTATATCGCATTCTCTCCTCTTTTGTCTCTCTTCCCCCCACCTTGATCCTTCTGTGTTACCCCTAGTATCTTTGTTTACTACTTCCCGTAGACAAGCTTGTGCTATCCTGCTTCCCTCCCCCCTCTTTAGTTTCTCCTCAAAGTTCCATGCTCTCTTCATTTTTCTAATAACCATTTTACCTCTACTTAGTTCCTCCCTCAACATATATCCTGGACAGCTCCAGCTCACTTCGATTGCCCATCTCAAGAATCTCTTCTGCATACTTTTCACCCTCTTGTGCTCCTTCCATCCCCAGATCTCCACTCCGTAACTTAGGACGGACCACACCAACGCATCAAACATTCACAGTCTCATCTTCCAGTCATCTTTAAACCTTCTCTTCCATATACCCCACACCTGCTCCATTACTTTAGTCGCACATTCTATCTTTCTCCTCACCTGTAGTTCAACGCCACCTTTCGACTCAAACCAGAAGCCTAGGTAACTAAATTCCTCGACCTGTTCCACTTTCTTCCCGTACATCTTCCATTCATATTCTTTCTTTGTCCTTCTCTTCCTAAATATCATCACCTTCGTCTTATTTACATTTACCGTTAAGTTTTCAATTCTGACATACTCCTCAAACACTCTCATTATGAGACTCATCCCTCTCTCGTCATCCGCTAATAAGACTATATCGTTTGCATACGCTAAGGAATATACCTTGCTAATTCCCAAAACCGTTCCCCCTTTTCCTTTCTTCTTCAGTTTCTCCTCTAGATCTGCCAACAAGAGATTGAATCGTAGTGGGCTCAGTGGGCACCCTTGCCTGAGCCCCCTTCCACTCCAAAAAATCCCCCCTTTTTGTTTCCCAATCCTCACCCTTATCTTAGTCTCTTCGAATATCTCCTTTATCCTCTCGACCAACCCTTCATCCACCCCCCTCTATTTCATAACCTGCCATAACACCTTCCTGTTTACCGAGTCAAATGCCGCTTAAAGTCTACAAAAAAGGCCACTAACTTCCCTTTCTTCCGCCCTAAGTTCCTATTCACTAGATAATTCAGTACGTAGATGTTGTCTACTGTTCCCATCCCTTTTCTGAATGCCGTCTGATTGTGTGGAATAATCCCTTTCTCTTCCACCTCCCTTTCTCATCTCTTTCTGAGGATCTCCGTATATATTTTTCAGCCCACCGGCATAAGTGTGATTCCCCTATACTTCTGCACATTCTTGCCCTCTCCTTTCTTAATTATTGACACCACCAACCCTGTCCTCCATTCCTTAGGCCATCCCTCTCCTCTCTAAACCTTTTTGCATACCTCCCGCATTTCCTTTCTCACCCCTTTTCCTCCAAACCTCAAAGCCTCGTTCTCAATATTGTCCTCACCTGTTGCATTTTTTTAAGCCTCCCTGTCGCTCTATTCAATTCCTCCTTACTTATCCCGTTATTGCTATCATCTTTCCCTTCTATCACCTTCCTCTTTTCACCTAAAACCTTATTTTCCACTCCTACCAACAGTCGCTTAAAGTACGGGGTCCACTCATCCATCTTGATTTCCTCATTGATGCCCTTCCTTCCTCCTCGTTCCCTATTGATCACCTACCATTCCCTTCTTTCTCTGATTGATTTTTCCACCTCTTCCATATACCTACTTTTCTCTAACTGCCTTTCATCACTTAACAATCTTTCATGTTCTCTCTTTCTCCTATTAAATTCCTGTTTCCCTATCTCCCTTTTTCTCCACTTTTCCACATTTTCTTTCATTCTATCTTTACTCTCCTTACATTCTGCGTCCCACCATCCCCTCTTCATTCCCTCCTCTTCTCTTGGCCTTACCTCTTATTTTATCCTCTTAGTTAGTTCTTTTAGCTTTTCAAGGCGCGCGTCCACGTCTTCCCCTTCCAGTCCTCTAATCTCCTTGTTATCCATTCTTTCTTTAAATCCTCTCAATTTATCCTCCCACAATCTACCCATTTTTACTTTGCTTTCGCAAGTTCTTTCCCTTTTCTCGCGATGCCGCTTCCGTCCTGAACATTTCAATGTCGCTATCAGCGGGAAGTGTTCTGAGGCTATTTGATTACCTAAATCCACTTTATCCATCCTCTTCCTTATTCTTTCTTCTGCTAGAATGTAATCTATCACTGCATCCCCTTTACCTATAAAAGTCACTTCCCCTCCTTCATCTCGCCTTATATTTCCGTTGCAGATAAACCACCCCTTCTCTCCTAATAGGTTCAAAAGAGTTTTACCCTCCTGAACTATCTCCTTGTGCTTCGAATTTCTTCGAAAAGTTTCGCTTCCTTTATCCCATATCTCCCCCCCCCTAACTCTCTTGTCCACGCGTTTAAGTCTCCTCCTATCAAGACCAACTCTTCATTCCTTTCCTCCATCCATCCCCGTAATACTCTCCGTCCTTCCTCCTCTCCTCTCCTTCTATGCACACAAACGATCGCCACTCTCTCTTTTCCTACCTTTATTCTTCTTACCATTACGCCCTCCAGCTTTTCTTCTCGCTGTTTCACTCTTTCATTTCCCATCGGCTCCTTTTTAACCCCTAACACCATGCTTCCCATCGCTCTTCCCTTCTCATCTTCTTTCCTCGCTTCTTATATTTTCCACACATACCCTTTCGGCAACTTTCATTTCAAGCCCTTCCAATCCTTTTCATCCTCCCACGTTTCACTCAGCATTACCACGTCCCATTTTCCAACAGCCTGCCAGAACCCCTCGTTCTTGTTTTTTAGCCCTGACAGATTCCAGAAAGCCACGCTCACTCCCCTCTTTTCGTCCTTTCCTCTCCTCCTTCCCGTGCCCAGTTTTTCTTCTATGGTGGAAACCGCGCCTCGTCCCTCCTACTCTCATTGCCTTCGTTCACCCTTCTTCCAAGTATTGATCCCTCTGCTCTTGCTCTCTCTCCATGTCAGGTCCTCTTCAATTCTTTCATTCCTACCCCTTAGTACGAGCACACCTGTTTTCCCTTCTGTCTTTCTCCCCAGTACCTTCACAGCCTCCACTCTCACCTGAGCCTCAATATCATTCATCAGCTTCTCCACTTCATCCTTTCCCGAGTCGCTTTCTACTGTAATTCCTTTAAATACTATGTTTCGCTTTCTTTTCTCTTTATCTTCTCCTTCTAGTCTTACTTCTATTTCATTCAGCCGTCTGCGTATTCTTTCATTTTCTTCCTGTAGTTTCTTATCATCCCCCTTGACTACGTCTCCTATTCCCACCTCTTCCTTCTTTTCACTCCCGCATTCTAATTTCCTGACCCTCTCCTCAAGCAAACTCATTTCAGTTCTTCTTTCTTTCTCACTCTCTATATGTTTACTCTCTATACTATCCAGTTTCCTAAATACCTCCTCTTTCTCAGCCTTCCACAGAGCATCCCACTCATCCCATTGCTTTCTCATTTTTTTCTCTTCCTCCCTGACTTCTTCCCTATGCGTCCTCGCTCTGTCAAAACCTTTACAGGTTTCCTCTCTGAGGCCTCTGATGAGTTTCTCGAGTCCTTCTAGACTACTCCCCCCTGACCTCCTTTCAGGTGGTGTTCTCGCCTACTCTTCTTGAGTGCTTTCTCGTTTTCCCCTTCCTTATATAACTGGTCTTTAACCCTTTCATTATCCTCTGACTTCTCCCCTTCGCTACTCGTGGTCGCTGGTTGTCGCCACTTATCAAAAAAACCTTCGCGTTCGTACTATTCAAGCTGTTCGATCTTTGTAGCCTTTGCAGGTTCGTCGGTCTGCCTCGTTTGCTTGCTACCGCCCCCCCCCCCTTATCGAGCTTCACGAATACCTCTGCCTCATCACTACTTTCATCACTGCCAATGCTACCTTCGATGTTCGCGCTCGCCTCATTCTCTTGCCTACATTTGCTGTTAATTCTCGACCCTCTCTCTGTATCCGTCTCCTGCTGCCCTCTCTCGGTATCCGTCTCCTGCTGCCCTCTCTCTTTCCTTCCTGGACTTCGTGTGACCGGCATTCAGCCACGTATTCTTCCCTACGTCACGTTTTCTTTTCCCTCGCTTTCAATCCCCCATGCAAATAGTTCAATCTAGATGTGAAGCCACCACTTTAATAAATCACTCAAAATCTCTCACACTATAACTCACCACTCTTAAACAACGGTCTCTTCTCATGCATCCAACCCTCACACTCACCTGTCACTCACCTTGCGTGAAAACACACCACTTTTCACAACCGTTCCTAACCTCAAAATCCTTCTCTTACACTTTTGACAATTATATATCATTCACCACCCTTCTACCAACCCCTTCTCTCTCACTTATTCCTTAGCCCTTAATCACTATACTCACCGCCCTTTCTCCTCTCAAGCTCGCTGTTTCCCTTCACCAAAGCCAAAAAGTTAGCACCACAAAAAATCACCAACAATCGCGATCGGAAACGGAAGCCTGTTAATAGCATGTGATTTTTTAAATATTTTATTTTAAAAATTTCAAAATTGATTCCAATAAAATGAAAATAAATTTCGTATTTAATACATAATTAATTTTTAGAATGTTTCATTTTCAAAACGATGTCATTAAAAATGTAGAAACTTCGAATGGAAATTAATATAATAACATTTTGCTATTTCATTAAACTATCAGGTTTATTTTTATAAATTGTTTTCTTTCAAAAACATATTTCAATTTTTATCAGTGCTATATCTCTCAATATTTTAAATAAATATTTGTTATAGTAATACATATTTGCATAAGAAAGTTTAAATCGAGTTTGAACCAGCCCTGCGTAATGTGCATCTCTCCATATTTCAGATTTTAACTTGATCCCGCTACTGTCCTGAGTTGATTAGTTCCTAATATCTCGAGCGCGGCGCTAGTTGTCCCATGACTCCCTGTTTTTTAATAGAAAGCAATGGGACTAGGTCACTTTTTTAAATTTTTTAGTAAACCAAATGTTATTTTCATGCAAAAAATTATTAAAATTAAAACAATTTTGCTCATTTAAGAATTCAAAATAGTTTTACAATCATTTTCTATGAATACTAAAGAGAAAATATTAATGATAAAGTCGTACAATAATCCTGGCAAAGTGAAATATATCTTAGATTTAACTTTGAATCAAAAGTAAAGTATGATTTTTAAAATTTATTTCTGAAAACATAATAAATAATATTAATAATAAAATATAAAAAGGATTTTCTCCAGAAAATGTTGAATAGTATAATGTTTAAACTTCCCAAGTGAGTACTCTCTCTTTTGAATATATAATGGATATAATGTATTTGAGATTGAATTGAACTAAATTTATATTTTAAAAAATGTTATTTAATAATCAGTGAAGAATATAAAAAATATTTGCTCTATTTGCTCTCTTTTATCATTATATCCATGTAAGAGTCTTCAAAACAAAGATGTCAAAATATTGATTCCATTTACATCTTGAACGTTTCAAAAAATTATAATTTATATTTGTTCCCTTGGAAAATATATTTTTTTTAATGTTACTTATTGAATAAATTATTTTCAATGTTGTTTACTTATTTTTATATTACCTGTTCATAAATAAAAATTTAATTCAATTTCAATTACATTATATTCGTTATATTCAAAAGTGTAAGTACTCATTAAATCCTCAAATGGTAAATTTGAACGTTTTCATTCAGGTTTACCCTTTAGCATTTATATAAATCGCTTGGAAAACTGTTTTTAACTATAAAATGAGTAACATTGTCTTAATTTCAGTTTTTTTTCACGAAAATAACATTGCGTTTACTAAAATTTAAAACAAAAATTTTTCTAGTCCCATTGCTTACAATGCAAAAACAGGGACTGATGGGACACCTAGCGCCACGCTGGAGGTATTAAGAACTAATCAACTTAGGACACCAAGGTATCGCCGTAGAGGGAAGATACGTATAGAGGCGACAATGCCCACCAAGCTTAG
>CAKNYM010048815.1:144507-184844 GCA_932195095.1 Andricus curvator
ATAAGCCGCATCTTTTACATTCTTCATCATTTGCCAGTATGATCAGCTGTTTTAAAAAAGATGAATCTTTGTGTAAAACCAGACAAATTTACTATAAGCGACCTCTAAATATTATCTGATTCATGTCTCTTTTCACGTGGTTCATTTATAACCCAAAGGGAACAGAAAAATCGAGTCTGCAAATTGAGATTCGGAATTCTTTTTTCTTTTATATACCCCTTATAAATATTTTAATTTATAATTGATTATTATTAATTTTCGCCTTATTTCATTTGCTACAAAAATATGTCTTTGCATATTTATGGCGAATAAATCCCTTATTTTCATGGAAAAATGTAGATATTATGTTTTTCATTGAATTATTCTTTTAAGTTGATGGTAATCATATTTTTTAACATTTTTTCCATGATAATATTAGTTTATAATCTTTCCAGTACGACATTGCAATCACTTATATTTTAAAAAAACTTGTGTTCAGTCATAACACAAAACTTGTTGTTTGTAGAAATTTGTACGAATATAGTATTTATTAATATATGTACAAAAAATGTATTTATAAATAATGTTGAAATTTCATAACTATATGAGATATAAACGCTTTCTGGAGAAAGAAATAACAAAAATATGTAGAACTTTAATTTTCAACCGCTGGATTATCAGGATCTATTTGGAAGTTTTTACCTGCGTTTATTGACGCTCCTAAAAGATAAAAAAGAGGCAAAAGACAGCAGGAAAATGCAGAAGATGCCTAAAATAAACAACGTTTAAAAAAATTCCGTCATATGTAAAAGTTTGAATATAGTCCAGGCATCTTGTACGAAAAAATTTATTTTCATCTGGAACGGTTTGTTACTTATGTTATTAATGCCGTTGCCGTTTTCCGTAGGATATTTGACGAACGAGCTATTTAAAAAACTTTTTCTGGTTAAAAATAGCAAAAAATGTGTTTTTTTTTTAAGAGTCCTAACTCTTGACCTATGAAGGCTGGAAGATAGTTTTTTTTACATTTACACATAATTTTCTACATGAAATTTTTTTCTCTGTCATCATTAACATAGATTTACCCACAAAAGAATTATTTTCAACAAACTAAACACGAGCAATTTGCTCTGAAGAATACGTCAAAAGTGGTCAAGTTTGAGAGGCCATAACTTATGACACTTTGAGGTTCGGTCATTGTTCTTTTTAGAATTACTCGAAATTGCGTACACTTTAATTAGAATGGAGAATATTTTTTCGTAAAATTGACAGGTTCTAAAGTACAAATATTAACTTCAGAATTGGGTTTTTAGCCTCCTTTTTGAAAAAATCGGGGTTCTTTGAAAACATACAACTCTGCGCCTATTCTTGAAAGAATTATCTTATTTTTTTTTAACTTTTTCAGAATTTTCTAAAGTTTACGAAAGCAGTCTACGAAAACACTGTTTTTGGAAAATTGTTCAAAAATATTTTCTGGAAGCGTCGTAGTCATGTTTGGAAAAGTTCAAATTCCCATCCCATTGAAATTCTCAGTGAAACGCTATAGAGAACGAACGCGGTGAAAAATTACAAGATGCCTGGACTAATATGACGAGAGTTTTTTAGACGGAAAGTTATTGTTTTTAGTGGTAATGTTGATCCACTGCAATTTGCCTTTCTATATGTAGGGTGCTTCAAACCTTCCTTGCCACTCTGCAATAGTAAATTTTGGATTACAACATAAACGGTAGGGTTGTTAATGAATTTTCCTTACATATAAATCTCTGTAACAATTTCAGAACTTTGCAGGTGTGAAAATGGAATGTGCGTTATTTTCAATACTTTTCACGTATAAATTCTATGGAAACAATCAAATATTTATAAAGCAGATCGTTATGTCTTGTAGTCTTAAGAAATAAGAATATTCTCTCCATTTTCAGTACTGAACTTTTTTTAAATGAAAGATTTGGACAAAGCAACCATTTTTTACATAACAATTGAAACATTTGTTACCGTATTGGTAAAAGTATAGGAAATATGATTGTTTGTTGTTTTGGTAAAAATATATATTTTTTTACTCAGGAGCCGTGTATAAATTACGTGAAGAAATTAATTACGTCAAAAAAATTATTTATCGGAAAATTCCCGTAATGGGGCATAATACTCTGTCTGATTTTTCCCTACATTAACAATGTTAGAATTGCAAGAGCCCATACTGCTGGAGAATATTCTTCTTTCTACGTGTAGATTAATAAATATCAATTTTGTCGAATAAATACGTCCAAATTATACAAATAATATTAAAAGTTGAAACCCTCAAGGATATTGTATATCATATTTTACTGGAGAAGCAAGAGAAGAAATGTATTTCTTGTTTATTAGTTCGTTATTTAATATTATAGGATTTTGTTATTGTTATACTTTTAATATTTTTAAATGTTGAGTTAGAATCGCAATTTTGATTTTTTTTAAGTGTTTCATTGAAACAATTTCTGCACTTGAGCTCTCGAATTTAAACTCGCCGGACGCTCGAAAACGCTAAAAGCGTTGCCCCGGGTCTCAAGGAATGGGAATTTTCAAATTCACAAAATTAATTTTCTAGATGTAGGCTTCTATATTTTAGCAAGGCATATTTAGAATTTTTATGTCTTAAAATTAGTTTTAAGAATAAAAATTAAAAACTGAAAAGACATTTTTTTCCTAATATTCAATAAGTAATTAAAACATAAATCATCACAACTCGTACAAATTTTATTGAAACTCTTTGAAAGTAAGGACACATACAAAGTATACTCAGCGAATGCCTACAAAATAATAAAAAATTTAAAATGACTTTTTGTTTAATAATATCCAATTGCAAATTAAGGTCGATCTGTAACCACATTTTTCAACTTTCGGAGACAAAAAGTATCGAGGCCACTTAAAATCTAAAACAACTTCCAGCGAGAAAGTTGTTCTATATAGTTCAAAGAAAATGTCTGGAATATTTTAGATAAATTCATTCAAAATTGATTGAAATATGTACTTTGTAAAATAGTACGAGAGTTGGGTGAGTTATTGGATCCGAGAGCTCAACTGTACCTACGATAACGATAAAATGTTTTCTTATTTATAAGTTTCTTTTTGAAGTTGTACCTACATTATTCAGATTTTTTCCACGAGTGCAGAAAGATAAGTATGAGAGTAGAGAATGTATAAGTACAAAATCAAATAATGCAAAAAATGCCCATAAATTTTATTATAATTCTAAGAAAATAATTATTGTATGCGAAGGACATTATTTGTACATTTTTATTAGTGTATTGATTAATAAGTTCACGTGTTTATTATGGTTACAATTTAAAAGCAAATAATATTCAATAAATGCTCACATATTGTAATAATAATGACTATTGTAATTAATCATTCTAAGAAAAGAATTATTCGTCTAAGCGAATAAAAAAATTTCTAATGGGGTCATTGAAAAAAAACTCTTTTGTTTTTCAATTTTAACTTAAAATATTGAAATACAAAGTTTCAAATGAAAAACGCATCGGTGGATATTTCCATTCACGAAAATATTGGAAGAAAGTGAATATCCAGAATATAGTTCGGAAAGACCAGTCCAGGTATAAGGGTTCTAAATTTTTTGCAGTTCGACTCATGTACACGGCACACTCTCTTCACCTACCCCACTGACACACGTTAAGCATAAAGCACTGGTTCGTGGCACTAGCGCCACGCGTTGCTGGTTCCCAACCTAAACCTAACTGAGCCTTCCCCTGCCGTCTCGCTCCCCTTAGCGTGCATCAAGCTGCCCGCTGCATTGTCGCCTCTATACCTATCTTCCCTCTACGGTATCGCCATCTTGTTTTCAGATGCACATCAGTGGAACTCTGATGCTGTTTCGAAGGCGAAAATGGAACGAACCTCTCTTTCTATCTCCACACGTTAGAAAAAGAGATCCGTTCGAATTTCGACACGGCATCGGAGTCCCACTGCAGGGCTGGTTTGAACCAGGGGTGGGATTCCGATGCCCTCCAATCTAGTTCATCGAATTTCTCTTTCTATCGTTTTAAATTAGACAAAGATATTCGATCGTTTTGAAACGATCGACTGCAGCTATCTCTTTCTATCTGATGCGTCAGAACGAGCGGGACAATATTCCGTTGTCAAGAACTCTTGACTTCTCGATTGTTGACAGTCTCCCCTCTCTTTCTGACACATAAGATAGAATTAGATTGTTGAAGTCGATGATTTTAAAACGATCGAACATTTCCGTCTAATTTCATACGATAAAAAGAGAGATTCCATCAACTAGATTAGAGGGCATCGGAATCCCACCCCAGGTATGAACGTTTGGTTCCGTTAACTGTTTTGAATGACCTAACCTCAACCTAACATGAGTGCGCAAGCGCGTACGTGTTTGTGAAACTTTCAAACGTTTCAGAAACTTTGGTCCCATGAAACGTTTCATTGTTTCATGAAACGTTCAATGTTTCGGTGAAACGTTTCATGGACTCACAACCCTACCCACCATCGCTACCGTTACTTCGAACGGCGCGTGAATTTGAACAGCACTTCCAAGGAGAAAACCGATAACACATTTAATTCAAAATTTAAGTTATTGCAGATTCATTCACCTATAACGTTAGTTTCATTTCATCTTACTTGAGTTATTTAAACTTCAATTAAAACAATATTTATATTGAGAGATGGAGAAAGTAACATAATCGAAAATAGTGATGCCGTTCAAGACGAGGAATGGCAAGGCGGAGGTCGAGGAAAGCAAGGCAGGATAACATCCAGAGCTTCCTCAATTGAAATCTTCTCCAAATCGGAAGCTTTAGATTTCCTCTTTATACTTTGATACTGTTGTTGGTCGATATTTTTCCATTTCAGTAGAGCAGGCAAAGCTAGGAAGTATGGCACAGATGTTAACGCACTTGCTGAAATTTTTGTTACAAACGACTGCAGATAGTGGACAAAAGTTTCAGTTTTTTTCTGTGAATCCTGTTATAGTTCTTTTGGAATAGAGATGATGAGTCCAATTTCAGTCTAAAGGAGTGCTGTCGAACGAGATTAGTCCGAAACTGCTTCTTCCGCGTGAACTGCTTGCCCTTTGAATGCCTTGCTAACAACACTGGTCTGTTCTTCGAAGGCTAACTTCGCTGATCCTGCACTAGCACAGACAATGGTTTGCCACTTCGATTTCCTAAACCATGCATGTACGTGCTTGCAGAAATTTCCTCTTATCTGGTAATGCACACAAGTGCACGTAAATTCATGGACACAGACGTGAGATTGCGGGAATGCAAGAGGACAACTTGGACATTTATTAGAGGAGTTGAGAGCCACGAAGTACGGTGCAGCTTGAATGTAGTCGTCCGGGATAGTTTCACTCCGACTGTGACTATGGGCAATCGCTTCCACGTGCAATGTCGACTTGTTCTTTATCATTCGAATTCTTCTTCCGAACTTCATTGCTCCTGCGAAACGAAGAAGACTCATGCATATATCTACTGATCGATTCCGCTTACCGTCCATGTAGCAGTACTTTAGCTTCTTGTGAGTTGCTTCCACAAACATGTTCGTGTTCGATTCAACACCAATCGGTAACAGAAGGCCCACTGCTTTGTTCGAGAAGAGTATTGTTTAAAATAAGCTCCGGAGTGTTTCGTCGTAGGATCAGACATGCACATCGCTTCAAATTTCTTTAGAGAGTCCTCGAACCGTTTTAATTTCTGTCGTTTCATTAGAAGTCTGCAAGTTGTGTGAACTTCTGATTGCTTTGGCGACCTTTCGATCTTTCCCAAGTCAGTCTTCCAGCTTTTGTCCACGTGCCAACTTCAAATAAGATGATGGTCAGGTGATCCTATGATAGTGGTCCAAGCATTAATGTAGGCTAGGGCATCATCTGACATGAATACCTTTGTCTGTTTCGATCCGACCTTCTCCTTTACTATTCTGAAGAATTCTTCCATTGCCACGGAATCCACTCTATTGCTGATGCAGTAAGCTAACGGGTATCCAGCTCCAAGTTCGTCTTTAGTCAGCATCGTTGTCAACTGAAAGTCGTGGTCAGTGGATTTGTGCGTACTGTCCACGCATATTTTTTTTTGAACGAAAACTTGTGCAGTACGGCCTGTTGGTATTTGCTAATTATTACGATCATAAAATCTTTCTCCAGCGGACCGTCATAATCACTTCGTTGCGCTTTGTATAACAAAACTACTGAATCGTCGCTCCTGCACCCACATGTCAGTACTAAATGCATCATTCTTATGTACGATGTGTTGATCTAAGCCATAATCCCGGACAATATTATAAGGTCTTTCTTATCCACAAAATGCAAACGACTAAGATTCTCTTTCATCGCCACTGTTTCACGGATGTCATCCAGGACCCAATCAAATGTGACTCCTAATTTGATATGTCTATCCAACACGTCTCTTTCTTCCTGTTGCAGACTCAGGTATTGAATGAACAGAGTGTGCCCGTGGTGTTTTACAGAAGAATGTATAGACCTTTTCGTACTCAAATGTAGTGGTTGTGATCCTAGCGGGGCAACTTCCTCTGTTCTGCAGGTCTATTTCCACTTCAGAATTTTTCCTTTGCCCTGTGGACGAAATAATCCTGAATGGTAACATTATTAATATATCGTATTACCCTTGATAGTCCGTACGGGAAAGAACATGAGATATTTTTTCCATCGTGCGTTTCCTTTTTTGAAATTCTGCAAATCAACAATATAAATCAATACTGAAAAATAATAATTCTGAATTCAACAGTTATGGAAAAAGGATTACTTTCAACAGTATAGATTTAATTTCTTATAAAAAATTCTGAATTTCTACAAATTCATGCGTATATAATAGGATTACAAGTATCGATGATGAAAAAAGAATATTTACGAACCCAAAACACAATTGTAGTGAATCGTAATTTTTGTATGACTTTAATTTTTTCTACAAAACACGTATGAATATTTGTATAAATACAATTTTTGTACAAGTATTGAGATTTCTCAAAAACAATGTAAGATATGTGAAACAGATCAGAAAATAGACATTGTTGAACCTACGAATTTCCCACTTTTTCCTATTAATTTTCTAGTTTTTTTCTCGGGTTATCAGGAAAACATATAATTTAAAAGCGGTGTAATTTTTACCAGTTACTACATCAGGTCCCTTTGAATCTTTGCATAAAAACAGCTGTAAGTCCAAAATGCATTAAAAATTCGTTAACGTTTGAATAGAAATTCGTAGAAGGTTTCGTACACATTCATAGAAATTATTTCCTCCAGAGCTAACGTTGGAATTTTTCATAATAATGTATAGGAAGAATAATTTCAAATTTTTGAACTATATGGACTCAACTGTGTTAGAAAATAATATCTGAAAATGGTATGCTTTGTAAAAAAATAATCAGCTATTTACATTTCAGACAGTGAGACAACGGCGCTAAAATGCCTTTTCGCACGGAAGAAGAAATCGCATTCTGGAAAGCAGCTTACACTGGGAACACAGAAAAAATTAAAGACATTTTAGATAGAAAAGAAGTTGATATTAACATGATTTACGAAGGTAAAACCATCTTACATGCGGCAGCTTGTAACGGACATCAGAATTTAGTAGATTTCCTCTGTGAAAACGGTGCCGAAATTACTATGAAAGACGATTGCACGTGGTCTTCTCTCAACTCAGCTGTCATGGGTGGCAACTGGAATATAGTAATGCGACTCATTGAATTAGGGGCCGATATCAATTTGAAATCAGGTGACGATGTGACTCCCTTGCAATTGGCAGCCGAATTCAAACACTTCAGCATTGTCGAATGGCTTTTAAATAACGGAGTTGACGTCAACTGCGCTGATGATGATGGTGATACAGCATTAAGTTTAGCCGTGAGAGAATCATCAGATATCTACGAAATAAACCAAGATCATCATACCAACCTATCGAATTCTGATTTACAGAACAATTTTGCGGATTTTGTAAGAATTACTGAAATGCTCTTGAAAAGAGGAGCTTCTGTAAATTGTAATAATGGTGATGGTGAAACACCGCTCCATCTTGCCGCTCTCCAAGATCAATATTGGCCGCAAATAGTCAGACTCCTACTTGATCATGGAGCTGATGTAAACGCTATTGATAAAAGAGATGCCACACCAATTTTCTATGCAAAGAATGAGATGATTCTAGAAATGTTGATAGATAGAGGAGCAAATGTCAACTATTTATCTCAAGAATTGTTTACACCTCTTTCACACATGATTGAGAGGTGCCGTTCATCATTTGTAGAAGTTCTTTTAAAGAATGGGGCTGACGTAAATATTCAAAACACTAAGGGAAAAACGGTACTGGATTTATGTAGGCCCTCTTATATCGTAGAGAATGAGGAAATCCTTGAAAGCATAATTATTCAAACGGCAGATGTCAATCATGTAATTCTTGGTCTGGGAGAGTATGATGCATTCACCGAGTATATTGAACTTTTGAGTGCCATAATTGTCAAGATAAAAGATGCTAAAGAAATTACTATCGATGTAAAAAGTTTGGAGCCAGATAATCCAGAGAGTGTATACCAACATTTTAGCTAAACAATTACGGAGTGTGAATTGGAAATTGTGAAAATGAAAAACACGAGGAGTAACATTGGGGCATTGAGTGTCTTTGATATTTTAGATATGCCGATCCATAAGCTTTTGGATTATGTGGAGAGAAAAGAACTCCTGACACTGGAGTCTGATGTCGAGGAAGATTTCCCTTTTTATGCTGCGATGTTGAAGAGTCATATTAAACAGGCAAGGAAACGAAGAGCTTTAGTTGATTCGAGTGCAAAATCTTTCGAGAAATTAATCTTTCTTCATCATGAGATAAAGTTACCATATCTTATTGTGTATAAAATAGTTTCGATGTTAAGTAAACGGGTACTTAATTACTTTGGCACAAGTATAATTAAATGTTAAAAACCGGAACATATTTCCAAGTTTTAGGTTTTATTATTGTTTTATTTATTATTGTATTTTTCTATTCTTAAATATATGAAATAAATTTAAGACTAAAAAAATAGGACTCTGGATTCTTTTAATTTGTCTATTAAAAACATTGAAAATCATGAATTGAAATAAATTAAAGCTGGGCCCTGCTGGAAATAAGAAGATAGAGATCATATCTTTTTAAATAATTTTGAATCTTCATGATAGAAAGAGATAGAAACAATGTATCCCATTATATCTCTTTGTCATCCTGTCCTTTATCTATTCACCTCAATCTTTTACTATCTCTCTGTCAATCTCATTCCCCTCCATCTTTTTCAATCTTCTCTTTATCTCATCCTATCCTAAATCTATCAATGTCTATCTCTTTGTTAATCTAAATCACGTTTATCATTTTCAGCACCATCTTTTCTATCTCGTCCTATTCTTCATCTATCCACGTCAATCTTTTACTATCTCTCTGTCAATCTAAATATCCGTCTATCATTTTCAATACCCTCTTCTCTATCTCATCCTATCCTTTAGCTATCCACGTCAATATTTTTCTATCTCTTTGTCAATCTAAATTTACGTCTATCTTTTTCAATTCTCGATTCCATCCTATCCTTTATCTAATGACAATAGTTGAATTTTCTTATTAGCTTCTATTCATTCAGTTTGCATTCAAGCGAAAATAGAGAAAAAGCGGAAGGTTCTTAAAGACAGGAGAAAGAGAGGAATTCTTTGAAAAAGGGTTAAATGCTCTAATTGTATAATAAAATCACTAATTTTTATTTTTTAAAGCATTACAACAAATTTGTGTCGACACTTATATTTTCCCTTTGTGTAGTCACATTCTGCGTTAGAACCTCCCCTTTACGTCATAAATCGTTGCAAAACCTGCCCCCCACTCCGCCTGAAAGTGCGACGTTGTTTTTTAACGGGCCCTTAAATTTTCCCCTGGCGGACCGAACGAACGGAGCAGATACGCTACAGCGTATCCTTATAGTATCCACATCGTATCATCTCCGTATCATGCAAAAAAAAACTCATTAAAAAAGAAAGATTAACATTTCACTTGTTGAAATTCGGATTCTACGTGAAATTTTGAGTTAAAAGGTCACAGAGTAATCGCAATAGTTTTTCTTGCAACATTAAAAACTTTAAAAAAATATAATACTTATCGATGACGTGCGCTGAAGGCGACTTCAAACGCATCGTCGTTCAGTAGCAGTCAATAGGCGTTATCCGTCGACGATGCGTTTGAAGTCACCTTCAGCCCACGTTATCGATAAGTATTATATTTTTTTAAAGTTTTTAATGTTGCAAGAAAAACTATTGCGATTACTCCGTGACCTTTGAACGCAAAATTTCACGTAGAATCCGAATTTCAACAAGTGAAATGTTCATCTTCTTTTTTAAATGAGTTTTTCTTGCATGATACGAAGAGGATACGATGTGGATACTATAAGGATACGCTGTAGCGTATCCGCTCCGTTTGTTCGGTCCGCCAGGGTCTTCAGTGAATTAATGGTCTGGGAGAATGTGGTTTACACGACGGTTTAGATTCTCTACTCTAAAATTCAAGGTGATTCGGCGAAGGGCACCTACTTGAGTTTCATTTATTTCTTCTCGTGTCAATGGGCTCACTGTGCCGCTTTTCATGTTTATTTTTGCCCGTCTTTTAGCCTTCTTAGTATATGTATATATTCCAGTAAGAACATTAAATGACTCCAGTATTGCAAAGACATCACCATCGGATGTTGATAATACAATTTGTTCTTGGGTTGGTATAGACGCATAGTAATTATACCCAATTTTTAGTTCAAGTGGTTTATCAGCAGGAAAAGTGTATCTTCGAAGTTCGAATATCCGGTGTGGATTCTTATTGGGAATTAGCCGAATAAATCTAAGTTGTTCAAGTCCACATCCGTCACCGTCAGAAGAAGGAAGCCTTGTAGGAGGAACCATGGATCTGGCAGGAGGAGCCATGGACCTGGCAAGAGGAGACCTAGACCTGACACGAAGAGAAGACTCGGCAGGAGGAAGAGATCTCTCCGGTGAATGCTTTTTTTGAGAAGAAGGAGAAGAGGAAGATACGTTACGAGGAACACCAGGAATAGGTTCTCCATTAGGTAAGCATTCAAACTGTGAACTTAATTCTGCAACAAGAAAGAAATATATTTTTTTTAAATACGTTGGTATTTTATGAACCCACCATGTGGAAATCGATTAATTTATTAGTATTACGAAGCTCATTTTTCTCTAAGGCTTAAGATGGTTGCACCCCAACATGTCAAAGGCATTTTTGCTAGAGCTGGATTTCTTTTTGGATAGTCTGCACGGGGTTGTCTCGGTATACATCATCAGTCACGGAATGCGATGTACAAAATTTGAGAAATTATTGAATTTTTATTAAAAAATTCTCACGTGGTATGATCTCTTCAAGTGACTAAAAATATCTCTATCAGGGGTCGCTGACCCGGAATGTCGTAAGCTTTCCAACTGTCCCGTCCCGTGACTAATTGCTTATTTCAACAATTAGATCATATACAACGATGGCACGCTTATGCCTACCATCAGCTACAATGAAAGGCAATAAAGTAAACAATCCCTCCGACACAGAAATATGATTCATATCTTGAGAAACACGTAAACTTATCTCGCACGTAAGAGCGAGAGAAAAACGGCTACTTAAATATGTAAATAACAAGGAAAGTAAGATCAATCAATTAATATATATTACATGCAATACAAATTATATAAATACCACGAAATCTGCAGCCTAAATGTTCAGAATCATCGCAAGTATCGGGTATTTACAAGTTATTCACTAGGCATTGGTGTGCACGTAAGGGATCAACTATCCAGTACACAAAGCAATCAAGGATCAACTGTCCAAGAAAGAGAATATTGATTTCACTCAGCTCATCTCCAGGAGGGTTTCTTCCGCTTATTTCTGGGTAGTTTATCCTTATACTATTTGCCTTAAAATGTAATTATTTTGTTAACACTTTTGGGGGGAGGAGGGAAGGGGTCTAGCCTAGTGTTACACAATGGAGGTAATCTACAAGGATAAGTCGGAAAAAGCATTACAGGGGGGGGGGCCGCGGTAAAAAGGTCGGAAAATTGCATTACGTAATTTATGGATGGCCCCTTATACTATTATATTTACCAATAGAATTAAGGATGATTGCCAAGGAGAAACCCAGAGTATAAACGATCTTCATTTTTTCCAAGAAGAGAAAAACTGACTAATGTATTAACGAAGAATTTGGTTATGATTTTATATAATATATCCAATAGTTGTTATCGCAATGATTATAGGCGTCGAGCTCATCCTTCAGACGTATTTACATTTCATTAGAGTCTGTTTGAAGGAAAAAAATTAGTTACTAAATGCGATAAAACTGATATCAATTATATAACACAATTTTATCTTAGGTATACAAATTTAACAAATAATTAATTTCCATAGACTAGAGTTTACAGTAATACAAATTTGCCCAATACCATACTTTTATCATGCTCTTCCTTGAAAGTCTTGAAATGCGTTACGTAGATTTCGTAAATTAAAGAAACAATTTTTGCAAATTTTTTTTATAGTAATTATTATTTTCTTTTATAATATATCACAGAAATGTATTATAATACAAGTAATAATAATTAAAGGTCCACCTAAATAGTTTCTTTTTAGTTTTCGTTCTGCAAGATCGCGTCAGGGTAAAGTTCACCAAAGGAAGTACCTCCGATTATTTTTAAACACATACCCATATGTATTTTGATACGCTTATTACGAATATAATAACGAAAATACAAGAAAATATTATTTTCAATTTAAAAATTTGATAAAACTGAAGAATTGTATGTATCTAGGGTTTCGTAGCCCCGGGTAGAAACCCTTACAATTTCGGTCGCAGGTCTGTCCCAGGTTTTTTCGCGTAAAGCATAGGTCTAAACCTGGGACAGACCTGGTTTTTTTCGAGAAGTGTGCTTTGTGGGAGAAGCAGCGGAAGCGAAGAAAGGGTAAAAGAGTTGAAATGAGGGGTGTGAAAGTGAGGGGAATTGAGTTGAGATGAGGAGGGGGGAAGTCAGGGGAAATTAGGGGAGGGCAAGTAGAAAAAGTGAAAGTTAATGAGGGGTGGAGTAGTAGTAGTAGTATACCATTAAGCCATTTCCCTTTCAAGGTAGGCGTGACACTACGTAGTAGGGGAAATAAGAGGCAACTGAGGGGAAATAAGAGAAAGTTATCGGAGGGAAAGTAGGCGAAATTAGGCTACAAAATCAGACGAATTGATAGAAAATGAGTGGAGAAGTAGGAGAAATTAGGGTTAGAGAATAGGGGAAATGAGAGAAGGGGGTGAGGAGAACTGGCGGGAGAGAAATTAGGGGAAAGTTGGGGGAAATTTGGTACGTGGAAGTGGGAAAGTTGAGAAAGGGGTGGAAAACAAAGCGAAGTGAGGGGAAATGTGAGAGATTTAAGGGATGTGAGGAGAGAGAGAAGTATTTGAGGGAAAAGTTGGAAAAGAAGGGGAAGCGAAGAGGGAAAGTAAAGAAAGTAAGTGGAGGTGAAATAGAGGTGGAGAGGGAAGTAAGGGAATTTAGGGGGAGTGAGAGTGGAAAAATATAAGGGAGGGGGAGGTTTAAAGGACTTAACTTTCAAGCGATTGGTTTGCTTAACCATAGCTTAGTCTAGTGAGGCCTCATGATGAACTAAAGTCTGGACAAAAAGTGCTGTCAAAAATTTGTTGTCTTTTCTGTAACAGGAAATGTGTGAAAAAAAGGATAAATGACCCTCAACTTTCAATACCTCGACTTTAAAGTCCTCTACAAGTGCAAACATTCTTATCAGAAATTTGAAGAAAAAAATCATGAGTATTCTTCAACATGTTCTTTACGAAAGGCAATTTTTACATTCTCATCAGAGAAAGTATTAGATTTGTGTAAAAATTTGCAAACAGATTGGATTGATTTTTTTATTTCAATTTATTTATTATTGTAATCAGTAGAGCTAAAAATGTAAAAAAAATAATGATCTCAGCTCTGGATAGAGATTTTAATCTGAAATTCTTCTTGGTTTTGCTATTTTAATAACTCTAAGCAGACCGTAGTGGCAATATGGCGAAACCCAGTATGGCCAACCTTTTACTTCAAAAATCTGTATAGTGTTGAAGCACCCTTAAAATAGTGTGACTGAATGCATTTTTCGTTCTTGCAGAAAGTCCACTAGAGTAAAAGAGATAAATAATGATCAGAATAGTCCGTCTTTTTCACTATTATGAACTTTCCGCAGGCTGGCTGCCTGCCGCTGGTGAAAAGCAGAGGTATGAAAGGGGCTTAATAGAGATGGTTGGAGTCCACCTCAGTGCTCCCAATCTTGCTCCCCAACTGCACTGCGCATGCGTCGCGCCGAATTTTTGATTAGTTGCATAGCGCGCGCTTATTTAAAATGTTTAAAATATGGAAATTAATTGTTTTAAACAAATAATAATTATAAAATGCATAAAAATACAGTTTATATTGCAAAATATACTTTTGCATTCATAAATATAATAATTATTTGATTTCCCTGCTGAAAGCACATTATTCCTTCGGACATCGAAGAAAGACAAATTTTTTCTCATAATTAATTGCAACAGAATAATGTTTTTTCAGCAGTGAAATCAAATTATTATTATATCTATGACTGCGAAAGTTTATTTCGCAATGAAAAATGTATTTTTATGCATTTTCTAATTATTATTTGTTTAAAACAAATAATTTGCATATTTTGAACATTTTAAATAAGCGCGCGCTATGCAGCCAATCGGAAATTCGGCGCGACGCATGCGCAATGCGGTTGGGGAGCAAGATATGGTCCACCTTCGACCAAATTTGGAATTCCCCTGTTTCTAACTGTGGCGCCAACACTGATATATATAATACACTGGATGCAGGATTCAATGGAAAACGCGTGTGCCAACTTGAAGGCTTCGGAGCCGCCATTTTTTAGGGATGGCTTGGTTCGGGGCCATTCGGGACTGATCGGGATATGCGGGAGATTCAAATGTAGTATGGAAAAGAACTCAAAAATATTAATAAAAATCATGTTATCATGGCAACGGCCATACCACGCTGGAAACACCAGTTCCCGTTAGATCACTGAAGTTAAGCAGTGTTGGGCGCGGTTAGTACTTGGATGGGTGACCGTCTGATACTACTGCGTTGCTGTTGGCGGTAGTGGGTGTGGTGAGCCCACACTTGTAGTTATTTACTACAAGAAACTATCCACCTAGAAACACTACCCGAATCGGGTAGTGTCACGCTTACCCCTTGAGGCTCGCCGAAAGGGAAATGGCTTAATGGTATATATATGTAAAATTCAGTTTATTGTCAACGAGTGAATCGACTAAAACTGGATACTAAAGAAAACTCAATAGAAAGTAATTACATAAATAAAAATAATCGAACAGTACAAAAAAAGGAAAGTAGATGGGATTTTAAATTTCTGGAATACACATTTTGTAAACACGTAGTTTGGAATATTTTTTTATTTTTTCTCTTGAAAAGAACAATAAAACTTTGAAGAATATTGATGTGACATAATTTTAAATTAAGATGTGCACCTGATCGCTATTACATAAAAGCTTCTATGTTTAAAATTTAAAGCAATATTAAAATATTAAAAGACAATAATGAAAAATCGTTATTGAACACCAAAAAACCTTAAGTTATAGTTTTTTTTCAAATATATAGCAATTGATTAGACACCATGTATATGCCATTTAACATTATCTCTTTTCAATATTCTCAGTATTTGTCATCCTAGGTCGAAAACGAACAACTTTCTGACTGCAAAAAAAATTGAACAATTGAGAAAGAATTGATCACGGTCATTGAAATTAAAAGATTCGAACTCTTGAAGATAAACTTTTTTTCTGTTGAAGTTACAAAGACTGTACTGCAAATTTGAGCACTTAAAGTTAAATTTTAAAAAATCTTAAACTTACAAAATTGAACCTTGAAATTTATTTAATTTAAACGCTTAATAATTGACGCGTATAAAATGGAAGCTTTTAACACTTTTCAATTGAAATTGTTTAAATTAAAAATCGTCAAACAGCAAAATTTTAACTTTTATACATTGTACAGTTGAGAGATTAAAAAAAAAACAGAAATCCATGCTATCATTTTCAGTTCTGTGAATTGAAGAATTAATCAAAAAAATTTCAAAATTATATCATTTTAAGCAACTCGAATTTTTCCTACAATTTTTTGAAAATCCTGCAAAAGTAAAAAAATTACCTTCAAATCATCCTGATTCTTTTTTGAAAATTTTGAAAATTTAATTAAATATTCTTTCAAAATTAACTAAAGAAATAAGAATTTTTTATTCATTTGAAACCTTTCAAAATGCTTGAAAATTTTATAAATTTTGTGTTCGAAATTTTCAGACATCTGCATTCTGTCTACAATCTTTTTTAATTTTGTTCTTAATATTAATTTTTCAAAAAAAAAAATAATTTTAAATCTTCTCAGCAAACTTAAAAATTATTATTTTTTTTTTTAAACCTTTAAAGATCCATAAAAAGCTTCAAAATTTTATTCCGAAATCTTCAAGAATCTAAATTTAGTTGTTTATTTCTCGAAATTTTGTCCACTTTTAAATTAAGATTGGATGTTCTCAAAACTTGTTAAATAGGACAATTAAAATTGTATGAAAAGTAAAATATTGCAGAATATCCCAAAAAAGTCTTCATTAATTAAAAAAATTAAAATTAAATGGTGAAAAATGGAATATTTTAGATTGAAATAATATTTGAATAGGATTCGGAATTGAATAAGAGCCTTTAATTATAAATTCATTAATTTGAAATTATTTTAGAATTAAGAATAGTTTATGAAGTTTCAATCGGAAGTTCACATTTTTTAAAATACTGAGGCATTCAAATTGCAAAATGTATATTTTTAACGTTAAAATCTGTTCAGAATAGTCTTGTAAAATCAATAATTGTTCAATGTTCAGTAATTGCACTACAGTTCATTATGATTTATTATAATAGCAAAAGTTATTAGTAAAAGTGAAAAATTATTTTTATTGTAGTTCCTTGTAGAAAATTATATATTACATATCCTACAAAAATTGACAGTGAAGTACAAGTCGAAACAATGATGTGGATTCTAAAAGTGTATAGTTTGTAACTTTTTTTTTAAATTGTACATTTCTACAATGAACTACTAGTATATACAACACAATTTTTAAGTACAGTTTCCCAATATTTCAACTTTGGTGGAATCTTGTATTTTTTTGTAAAGATTTGTAACATTCTACAATAATTTTACGTACAATTAAAAGATTTTTATGACGTCAAACACCCAAATTAAAAAATGTAAAATCCTGTAGTTTTCTGTAATACCTTGTAGATTTTTACGACAAAGTAAAACACATATTATCACTGGAAAGTTATACAAATTTTTGAATTGTCGAAAGTTATACTTTATTGTTAATTTTTTTTTGCTTTTTCAACAAAAAAGATTAAAATTTTTAATTAAAAACTAGCAATTTTAGCTAGTGCTCTCTGCTCTCACCCCCCAGTTTTGTTCGAATGCCTAAAGAAAGAATCTCCAAATTTGAGCAAAATCGGTTAATATGCAGGGGTGACGCAAAGACCATGAAGTTTTCCATTGATTTAACATGGGAAAAAGTCAGCTTTTTGTAAATCTAATATTTAAACGCGATAAAATGTTGCAAGTAATTCCGTGTTTCAGTATATTGTTCAGAATACGTCAGAAAATAAGAATCTATCAAAAATTTTGAGGTTGAATAATTTTAAGCCACTCTTATGGGTCTCCAAAGAAAACCCGGTAAGTGACAAATTTGACTTTTACGTAATATTGGGGTTTATTGGCGCTTTTTAAAAGTTTAACAAAAATAAATAATCATTAATCGGTAATTTAAGAATACCCAGTCATTTCTTAACTAATATTCAATTGTTTAAACAATTTCAATTTGTTTAAATATTTGTTTTCTTCAGTTAACTCGCGAAATGAACGTATTTTCTAGACTTTATGAGTTATTCAATCAATGATAACAATAAAATAATTTGTTTGAATAATTTTACAATTATTCAAATAATACGTATTTGTTCAAGTATATATTTTACCTGAAAAAAAGCAGGTGAAACATTTTATCTCGCTAAATTTTCGACAAATTTTAATATCTTCAAGTACTAATATGTTTATTCTGAATACTCGTAGATGTTTAAACAAATTCAAAATTTTTTAACAATTTCAATCCGTTTAAACATTTAAGAGTATTCAAACACAATTATTTAAATAATTGTAAAATTTTTCAAACAAATTCTTTTTTTGTTATCATTGATTAAATAACTCATAAAGTCTAGAAAATACGTTCATTTCGCGAGTTAACTGAAAAAAATATTTAAACGAATTACAATTTTGTAAACAATTGAATATTAGTTGAAAAATGACTGGGTATTCTTAAATTACCGATTAATGATTACTTATTCATAAAAAACTTTTAAAAAGCGTCAACAAACCGCAATATTACGTAAAATTCAAATTGGTCACTTACGGGGTTTTCTTTGGGAACCCATAAGAGTCGCTTAAAATTATTCAACCTCAAAATTTATGATAGATTCTTATTCTCTGACGTATTCTGAAGAATATACTACAACACGGAATTATTTGTAACATTTTATCGCGTTTAAATATTAGATTTATAAAAAGCTTACTTTTTCCCATGTTAAATCAATGGGAAACTTCATGGTCTTTGCGCCACCCCTGAATATTAACCGATTTTGCTCAAATTTGGAGATTCTTTCTTTTGGCATTCGAACAAAACTGGGGAGTGAGATTCCAAATGTCCACTATCTCCACTTTGAACAACGCATCTCTGATATCGATGGTAAAATCCGTATTTTTAAGGTCGTAGGGATCACAACCACTGATTAACTTTATTTTCTCAACATATCGGCTTTTTAGTCTAATGCTCAAACTTTGGAAATATGTACTTGACATTTTTTAAACGTATAATAACTAACAAAAACACGGAGTCCTATGCAAAACTACTGTATTAGCCGACTTTGTGTGGCCTCCAGTGTCAGCGCCATTTTGTCTGACGTCACAACTGGGAGAGGTCTATCAGCTCCATGCCAGTCAGTGATGGGTAAGTAAAATATTCGTGGTAATTTACTTGGTTTTCTACGGTAATTTACCCGGTATTTTATGTCATCAATTTTCTACATGATGTAAATTACGTCTTGTTCTATATATGAGGGCGCCACCTCTGAGGCGGGAAATTGAAAACTTGAATCAGACAGCCAATCAGAGGTTTTCTACATGTATTTGACACATTCGAGGTATTTTACGTAAAATACCTCCTTTAATAGGTATTATACGTAAAAAACTTCCAGTTACGCGTAACTGCACATCCCTGGTTGACATTATTATTTTTTAATTAAAAATATAGGCATTAAAAAACTCTTACGAATGCCGATACCAGAAATCCAAAAAAGTGAGGTTATGCACAGTTCTACAGGTCCGCCATCTTGGCACGTAATTTACTAGGTATTTTACCTGTTTTCGACGTAAAATACTTCACTTAGGTATTTTACGTCAAAAACCTCCAGTTACGCGTAACTGCACATCCCTGATGCCAGTTCTCTGTGGAGGCCTGTGGAAAATATTGTCATGAGAGTTGACGGTCGCCGTGTGACGGCGCCAGCTATGCAGTTGGCCTAGAATTCGAATAATGCAAGGCGGAAGTGTTAAAAAAAATGTTTGTTAAATAAAAATAATTTTCTGATAGTTCTGAGTAAAAGATAATGATCTTTAAGATTTTTTAAATCTTTTGAGTTAAAAATAATTTGCGAAAATCGTAAAATTCACTGCTTTTAGACGTAAATCCCAATGCATTCCTACTAACTACAACAAATTATTATTCATGCGCAATTAAATCAGACATGTAATTATTTGTCTAATTTTTAAATATCCGAAAAGAAAATAGTCTAAACTTTATAATATTTTTTATTATAATATATAATACAATATTTACTTTATTTATTTATTAATTTAAATTCATTTCGGATTTTCAAATATTTTAATAAACAAATTATGTGTTTTAATGAACTTCTTATAAAGGGGGTAGGTAAAATTAATAAAATAATGCATAAGTTATAGAATGAAACCTTTTTTTATACATATATAAGTTTTTAGTGAAAGTTGAGTATTAAACATACATATGCTTTCACCGCAACAGCAAATTAATAACAATTTTTTCATAGAAAATAATCAATTTTATATATGTATAACTATATATAAATTTCTTATGCCTCTTAGTATTTGTCATATGTTATTTCAAGTTCAAAAACTGAAACTTGTTAAAAATAATTTATAAAATCGAGGAAAATATGCTAATGTTAATTATAACTAATTTTGGAAAAGAACTCGACGTGAGCTTTTGAAAAAATATTTCGGGTTTTCTTTATTTGACAATAACTATTTAGAGTTTAATGTTTTTTCTTCTCTTTAGGTAAAAGTTGCAATTCTTGTTTAATTCTGATGCTGTAGCGCTTATTTTATTCCTTAAGAGATTCTCGGCAAATCTCATTGGTAGTTTTTTATTTAAAAATTTTTATTTATGAAAACCTATTGTTTACAAAAATAACGATTTTATAATTCATAAATAAGTTTTTCAATAAAAAAGTACCAATGAGATTTGCAGAGAATCTTTTAAGGAATAAAATAAGCCCTGTAGCATTAGGATTAAATAATAGTTGCATCTTTTACCTAACGTGAGAGAGAAAAACATTAAGTCCTAAAAGCTATTGTTAAATAAACAATGAAAATTGTGAAATATTCATTTCAAAAGTTCACCTCGAATTCTTTTCCAAAACTATTTATAATTAACAATAAAATATTTTTCTCGATTTTATAACTCATTTTTAACGTTTATTTTTTAGCTTGAAATAACTTTATTTCATGTTTAATTTAAAAACAAGTATAATGAAAATTCTCTTTTCATCATAAATTTGAAGCTAAATTTCATGAAAATAGTTATGCCAAAAAGCAAATTTTTAAATGAATTCATTAAAACTAATTGAATTTTTTTACAATGTATATTTTTGGTTCATTTTTTTAAACTTGAAAATATGAAAATCAGGGTGGCCGTTTTAATCACAGAAAAAAATTCCCGGTTTTTTCCCGGTTCTCTTACATTTTTCACGGTCAATGAAAGTAAAAAAATCTAACTCTCAAGCTAATATTGTGTCCATTTGAAGTAATAAAAACTGAGCTGCAAATCACTTTAAGCAATTTCAAGCTAGAAATATTACAAATTGAACGATTACATTTTTGTTATAAACTGAACACTTCTTAAATCAGAAGTTAAAATATTTTTATTTTAAATAGTTTAAAAATCCTTGAAAAGCTTCAAAATTTTATTTCAAAATCTTGAAACATCTACAGGTTGTTTTACATTTATTTCAAATTATGAATTAATTTTTAAATTTTTCGAGACCCCTTCCAAACATCTTTCAAACTGATTCGAATTCTTCCTAAAATTCCGTTTAAATCCTGCAAAATAAAAAATATTTCCTTAAAATCTTCCAGATTCATTTTTGACAATTTTAGAAATCTTTTTAAATATTCTCTTAAAATTAATTTTTCAAAATAAAAAGTCATTTTCAATTTTCCTAGGAATCTTAAGAAAATGTTTTTTATTCTTTTGAAGCCTTTCACAATTCTTAAAAATCTCCTAAATTTTTTGTTCGAAACCTGCACAAATCTATATTTTGTTTTAAATTAGGCCGTGAGCTATTAATACCGTAATTTCGGTACGAATATCCAAATTTTGTCGGTGTACGTAGACACTTTGTTTAAATTATTTGAAATCATTTCAAATTTTAAATTGAAACTAAATTCAACTTACTTGAATTTTTGCTAGGAATAATAATAGGTGTTAAATATTTATTATACATCACAATTCAGCAATTTTACTTGCGAATTAAATTTTTTCAAATAGAACAATTAAAATTGTAACGTTCAAAGTTTTTTTAAAATTTTGAATATTTGATTTAAAATTACTGATTTTAAATGGACAGTCAAAATTTCTCAATATTCAGCAATTGTCTTTATCATAATTAAAAAATTTCAAATTTTAGACTAAAACAATATTTTTAAATTCAATAAAAGCCTTTAAGTATGCTTATATTGTTTTAAAGTTATTTTACAATTTTAAATAGTTAAATTTTGAAAATCATTATAATTTATATTCACAGTTGATCAACTAAAACGGTTTTTTATCCAAAATTTTTGATTTCAAATGCTTCTAATTAAAAAATTTGTAAGTCTTTAAAACTGCATTTTTAATTTCTTTTAATGAAAAATGTACGCTTAAAAATGAAAATCTAAAATAGAACATCTTTAAGTGAAAGTAAATAGATGCAGATTTTTATATCTAAAAACAGTTTTTTTCAGTTTTCTTTCGCTTAGAAGATGTAAAATGTCGCAAAGATCATTCAAAACACTCAAAGATTATTGAACACTGTGAGTAAATTACTTTTAATGTGTTATTAAATTCAATGTTATTATTTTGCCATGTATTTGCAACGATCATAGGCCAACTGCATAGCTGGCGCCACCACACGGTCACCATGAACACATTGTACATTTTCAACTCAGAGTTCCAGGGTGCTGAGGTCTATTCAGTGGGCATTTTTGGAACTAGTAATCTGTCAGTATGGCGGCGTTTAGAACTAATAATCTGTCAACAGCTGACGCCGTTCGGTAAAGAGCTGTCTAACACTCACTTTGCAGGAGGCGTCATAGGCTCATAACATGCTGGTTTCGAATCAAAATTATTTAATGCTAATATTTATTTAGTAAAATGAGGCAATTTAATTTTGAGATTAGAGCTTGAGTTCAACAGTCTTAATTAATTAATAATCTATTTTTCTGCATCTTACATTCCTAAATGTGCCTAAGATAGTAAATAACTTATATTTTATTATTTAAATAATTCTAGCAATAAAAATATTGTTAAATCATAAATTCTTAAATTCTCTTAAATTCTGTCATATTCATGGTTATATAACCCGAACTTCAAATCTGGGGAATTTAAGAACTCTATCTGCAGTGGGACTCGGAGCCGTGTGGAAACTCGAAATCTAACGGATCTCTTTTTCTAACATGTGGAGATAGAAAAAGGGGTCCGTTCGAGTTTAGTTCGAAAGGGCCTCGGAGTCCCACTGTTGGAGTGCTTTCACACGATTGCAGATCAGCAGATTGCATGCAGAAAGTTCACAAGAGTGAAAGAGATAGGCTGCTCTCCATCTCTTTCACTCTTGTGGACTTTCTGCATGCAATCTGCTGATCTGCAATCGTGTGAAAGCACCCTTGGTCTAGAGTTTTTTTTTTACGCCGGTGGCTGCAGTGACAATATGGCGAAACAAAAGCAAGGTA
Source organism: Andricus curvator (assembly GCA_932195095.1). Taxonomy (NCBI): domain Eukaryota; kingdom Metazoa; phylum Arthropoda; class Insecta; order Hymenoptera; family Cynipidae; genus Andricus; species Andricus curvator. The sequence goes on from CAKNYM010048815.1 coordinate 167,888, forward strand.
GCCAATCTTGCACTTTAAAAAATTGTATATGTTTAAGTATCAAGGTTGGCTACATTGCACTTAGTTTAGCATATTGTCATCGCAGCTAAAACGCCATTTAGCCATTAAAAAGCATTAAAAAGGCAAAGCCAGCACATGGCGTAGACTGCAAGTGCAAAAAGTAAATCTGATATTCTCTTTCATTATTAATATTCACATAGAATTGGACTTTTCCAAGTATTCACAAAACAATTAATTGGTGAGATATTAATTTTACTTAAGATCAGTTTAATGCGTTAGCTATAATTTGTCTGACAATATTATTGAAACCATTTAAGCGTTAATATAACCTAAACACTTAGAACTGTTTGTAGTTTCACAGGTAATTTTAATTTATCGGTCTCCTATTGATTCATAATTTATATTCAATTTGAAAATTTTTTAAATACATGTATTTATTGTGGATTGATAATAATATTCAACAACTGCTATGTAAATATTAGAATATTACATCACAAGTAGGGTTAGGCACGTTTTTCAAGTCTTCTTTGCAAACATTGGATTCCACGTGAAGACGTGTGTAACCCTCCGAGTAATGTATATTTTATTCGAAACCACCGTGTTATGAGACTATAGAGCCCCCTGAAAATTGAGCATTAGATACCTCTTTACCGAAATGGTGCAAAAATATCCTATGAATTGAATATTTTTTGAGTATGATTTTGTGTGTAGCAAGGTTTACAATTATAGCACTTTGCGACGTAATTGCAGATAATTGTAGATTTCACGGATTCTATTGTTCTACATGAAAACATACATTGGGCGCTATTCAGTGGCCATTTGTGGAACTAGTTATCTGAGAGTGCGGCAGCGTTAGGAACTAATTATCTGCGACTGCGCTAGCTGCACCGTTCGGTAAAGGGCTATCTGACGCTCACTTTTCTGGGGGCATTGTAGGCTCAAATAATAATATAATATTAAATCGTCGTTAGATACTTAGTGCCTATTCCTTTTTTGAATCGAGTATCTATTCGGAGTTAGAAATTGGCTAATTTCAATACTTTTTGTGTCAAATTATTTCAAATGCTCGGGTTAGAATAAAAGAAAATCGTTTGAAACAAACAGTATTGAAGTTTGCCAATTTCTAACTCCGAATAGAGACTTGATTCAAAAGAGAAGTAGGCCCTAAGTATCTAACGACGATTTAATATTGTATTATTATATAATGCCCCCAGAAAAGTGAGCGCTAGATAGCCCTTTAACGAACAGTGCAGCTAGCGCAGTCGCAGGTAATTAGTTCCCAACACTACCGCACTGTCAGATAACTAGTACCACAAATGGCCACTGCATAACACACAATGTATGTTTTCATGTAGAACAATAGAATCCGTGAAATCAGAAGTAGGCCCTAAGTATCTGACCACGATGTTATTGTAGTTAGAATGAGACTCGCGATGGCAAAGGCGACTTTCTTCTCGTCAAAGTCGACTTTCAACTCGTGAAGTAGATTGCTAATCGCTCGCAAGTTTGAGTTCGGTCTTTGTATTTCCCCCACATTTGTGCGCAGGCCTTTCAAAATTAACGATCAAAGCATCGACAACTGTAATTTGGTGATTGTGAATTCTCTTTTGTTAAAGCTCCTTCGGCTTTAACGAACACATTCTCATCACGTATCTCATACTTCGCACTCGATTTTGTCCAAAGTGCGAACTTTTCTACATTAAGTTCAACTCTATTATATCAGATATATTATATTCATTCTGTACCTCGGTCTGCGACTGCTTATTGAGATCTGGCAAAAATAATTTAATCATTACTTTAATATTTGTTTCATATTTCGCATTTTATTTTATTCTTAGCTACCGTGAAAAGTGTATCATTTTAATACATTTATATTATTACAATTCATAATATTCGTTGGTATTGAAACAAAGGTATTTTCATTGTCTTCTTTTTATAATTAAAAAAAAGTGCGCATCCTTGTTATTAAACATTTTATTGCAACTTGCGTGGTTTTTCCATAAATTTGTTTATTTTCAATGTCTTTTTTTACGATTTAAAATGAAAATACGGATCCTAGCGTAAGGTGATTCTGAGCAAATTTGTAGATATAATTTAGGCGAAAAATTTTGTTAAATAAAATGTTATTTTAGCTTTTGTCCCTTTTCCAAAAATTTAATTTTCTTATTTTCCATATATTTTTATAACAAGTGTTTATAACAAATTTTGAGATATTTTTTGGTTGAACAACTTTTGTCTCTCCACTTTTTTTCGTGTCTTGTCTCGTTTTTCCAAAAGGGTAATTTTCTTCTTCCTATTTTTTTTTGTTCGTACCTCTTGTCGTTTTTGGAAAAATTTAATTTTTTTATTTGAATGTTCTTTTTTATGATTCAAACAAAAACTACACGTTCTATCAAAAAATTATTGATGACAAATTTGGATGAAATTTCACTAGTTTTTGGAAGAGCAACTTTTGTCTATTCAATTTTTTCATAGCTTGTATCGTGTGTCCACAAATTTAATTTTTAATATTTTTTTTACGAATATAACAAAAACTACGCATCCTATAAAAAAATAATTAATAACAAATGTGTAGCTCTTTCGGTGAACAACTTTTGTCCTATAATTTTTTTTCAATGCTTGTGTCGTTTGTCCAAAAATTTAATTTTTTTATTTTTAATTTTTGTTATGAATAAAACAAAAACTAGGCATCCTATAAAAAAATGGTTGATAACAAATTTGTAGCTGTTTAGGTGAAAAACTTTTGCCCTATAATTTTTTTTCATAGCTTGTGTCGTTTGTCCAAAAATTTAATTATTTTATTTGTTCTGTCGTTTTTTATGAATAAAACAAAAACTACGTGTCCTATAAAAAAGCGATTCATAACAAATTTATAGATCTTTTTTGGGCGCACAATTTTTGCAGCTTCATTTTTTTCGTATCTTGCATAGTTTGACCGCAAAATGGAATTTTTTATTTTTCATTATTTTTTGTGCGATCAAAATTTGAATGCTCGATTTTTCAAGAAAATTCAACAAGTTCTGATAATCTTGTAGTGTTTTTAAAAAGCAAAGTTTTTCTTGTCTCGAAATTTTTTCATATCGTGCGTCGTTTTACCTAAAATGTTCATTTTCGTTTGTTTTTTGTTTGAACTTTGAAAATGCTATAACTCTGATAATTTTCTTTTGTCGAAAAAAGTCGTCAGGCTAAATTTTCCGAATTTGCGATAAATATGTTAAATTCCTTAAATATTGCAATTCTCCAAAGCAGCAGAAGAAAAATAAACAGAATTGGCGCGATATTCAAAATATAATAATTATTCCAACAGACATAGGATTTTATTTCGGAATTTTTTGAGTCATTATTTTACTCTTAATGTATTCTTCCTTCTTTTTGCGTTCTTATAAAAAATTTATTTACTAATAAGATACATTTGACATGGCTTTTAATAATTTATTACAACTTTATAAAAATTATCACTCTTTTGTCTGTTGAAATAATTTGTCTGTTTTGAATATCGCGCCAATTGTTTTTTTCTGCTGCTTTGGAAATGCAATATTTAAGAAATCTAACATATTTGTCGCAAGTGTTGACAATCCGCAGGGACTTTCCGCCTCAAATATAGATTTTAGCTTCCAAGAGGAAAAAAATGACCCCCCGATAATCACTCGTTGCGCTAGCATTTGGAATTAATTTTTTCAGGTGAGTTTCCTAGGTTAACTTACGCCCTACATGAGCCTTAAGATCACTTAAAAATGAAAAATAAAATTTAATTGAGAAGTGAAATTTGTCCGAAATCCTCCGTTATGCAATTCAACTGCTTATGTCTTCATGGAATAAAATACAGTTTTATAAACTAATATTCAACATTCGTGAATGTTCCTCAAAAATTCATATCCAAAGAATATTTTATCATTAGAAATTCGAAAAATTAATTTTAAACCTTACGTTTCTAACATTTTTCCTAATGTTTCTAACATTACGTCGTACTGGGTCGGTAACATCGAAATCTATAAGGCTTTTATCACTTGGTGGAATGGAAAGCATTGTTTACATAGGAGTTTGACTAAAATTAATTTTTTTCTGACGAAAGTAAGTAAAAAATTGTAATATCGCTTTGCTTTTCAGATAGAAAAACCATGTCTCTAATTATTGTTGGCAATTTTGAAAGTTTGCGATCAATTGAAAATTATTCCTTTTTTGTACTAATTAGAAATTGTTATTCGACATGATTTTTTACAGCATAATATTTCAGTTCCTGATGTACTCCAATATTGATAAAAATCAAGGATCGTTTTCACTTATAAAAAAGCCTTTTTTAGACCACCTTAATGAATATGTATTATATCTTTTTTTTTATCTGGAGGCATCAAAATATCTCAAGAAATACGTATCCTACGAAAAAATTCCTGTAAAAAATCTTTATATTTTCGAGGGAAAAAGCGACTTCGCAAAGATTTACCCCACGTCCGGGGGGGGGGGGGGGGAATTTCGTTGCCGCCATTGGGGCTATTACAGTGCCATCTGTTGCGCATCAAAACAAAATTGTGGAACAAAACTTACGTATTTTTTTAATGGAGAATCTGAATCTGCAATAAAAAATAGAGGTTCCTATTTTGTATTCTAAAGTTACCTCTCCCTGCTGGAAGTAAAAAGATAGAGATCCTATCCTTTTGAATCTTTATGATCGAAATAGATAGAGAAAATGTATCCCATTCTATCTCTTTTTCAATCTAAATTCGCGTCTATCTTTTTCAATCCTCTCTTTTCTATCTCATCCTATTCTTTATCTATCCACGTCAATCTTTTTCTATCTCTCTATCAATCTAAACTCCTGTTATCTTTTTCAATCTCCTTTTCCCTATCTCTTCTTATCCTCGATCTATCCGCGTCAGTCTTTTTCTATCTTTTTGTCTATATAAATTCACGTCTTTCTTTTCCAATCTACTTTTCTGTATCTCATCCTATCCTACTTCTATCAACGTCAATATTTTCCTATCTCTCAATTAATCTAAACTCCCTTTATCTTTTTCAATCTCCTTTTCCCTATCTCTTATCCTCGATCTATCCGCGTCAATCTTTTTCTATCTTTTTGTGTATATAAATTCATGTCTTTCTTTTCCAATGTCCTTTTCTCTATCTCATCCTATCCTGCTCCTATCAACGTCAATCTTTTTCTATCTTTTTGTCTATATAAATTTACGTCTTTCTTTTCCAATCTCCTTTTCTCTATCTCATCCTATTCTGATACTATCGACGTCAATATTTGTCTATCTCTCTATCAATCTAAACTACCGTTATCTTTTTCAATCTCCTCTTCCCCATCTCTTCTTATCCTGATCTATCCGCGTCAATCTTTTCCTATCTTTTTGTCTATATAAATTCACGTCTTTCTTTTCCAATCTCCTTTTCTGTATCTCATCCTATCCTGCTTCTATCAACGTCAATCTTTTCCTATTTCTCAATTAATCTAAACTCCCTTTATCTTTTACAATCTCCTTTTCCCTATCTCTTATCCTCGATCTATCCGCGTCAATCTTTTTCTATCTTTTTGTCTATGTAAATTCACGTCTTTCTTTTCCAATCTCCTTTTCGCTATCTCATCCTATCCTGCTTCTATCAACCTCAATATTTTTCTATCTCTCTATCAATCTAAACTTCCGTTATCTTTTTCAATCTCCTTTTGCCTATCTAGAGAAAAAATAGAGAAAAGGGTACTGAAAAAGATAGACGTGAATTTATATCGTAAAATAGATAGAGAAAGATGGACGTTGATAGATGTATGATACAGGGAGGTAGGAAAGAGGAATTGAAAAAGATAGATGGAAATTCAGATTAATTCAGAGATAGAAAAATGTTGACGTGGATAGATAAAGGATAGGATGAGATAGAGAAGAGGGTATGGAAGAAGATAGCCATGAATTCAGATTGAAAAATAGATAGAAAAAGATTAACGTTTATAGATGTATGATACAATGAGATAGGGAAGAGGAGATTTAAAAATATGGATGGAAATGTAGATTAATTTAGGGATAGAAAAATATTGATTTGGATACGTAAAGGATAGGATCAGATAGAGAAGAGGGTATTGAAAAAGATAGACGTGAATTCAGATTGAAAAATGGATAGAAAAAGATAGACGTTGATAAATGTATGATACAATGAGATAGGGAAATGGATATTGAAAAAGATAGACGTAAATTTAGATTGACAAAGGGATAGAAAAAGATTGAGGTGGGTAGACAAAGGAAAAGGTGAGACAGAGAAGAGGGTATTGTAAAAGATAAACGTGAATTTAGATTGAAAAATAGATAGAAAAAGATTGACGTTGATAGACGTGTAATACAATAAGATAGGGAAGGGGATATTGAAAAAGATAGATGGAAATGTAGATTGAAAAAGATTAAAATTCGTAATAGATAGATAGACTAAGGGATAGAGAAAGATAGAAAGTTATTGAGATTAGGGATAAGAAAAGATAGCGTTTTAGGGATGCAAAGTGACCCATTGAGAGAGATAGAATAGTTCTATCTTTTCCTATCCCCAAATTTCTATCTTTTTCAATCTTTTTACTTCCAGCAGGGCTTGCCCGCCCCCAGATTGTTGGGTGTGTGATACATTTTCTTCTTTCATAGTTTAAAATGAATTTTTCTATAAATATTGAACTGCCTCCGAAAAAATTCTTCTTTTTTGCTTGAAAATGTAACTATTTTGCAAAAATTTCAACTTTTTTGTGGAATTTATTTGTTTGTTTGTTAAAAATGGATTTTTTCAACTAAATATGTAACTGTTCCATTTTTTGTTGAAAATTGATCTGTTTCAGTTGAAAATTCAACCGTTTTCTAGATAATTTGTTGTTTTTTTTTTTGGCTTAAAACTTCTTCAATTTTGTTGTAAACTCGTCTTTTTTTGGTAGAACATTAATTTTCGTTCAGAAAAATTCATGTTTTTTATTAAAAATAGAAATATTTAGTTGAAAAAATAATATTTTTTGGTTGAAAATACACTTTTCTTGGGTAAAAATTGATTTTTTTTCGTGAAAATTTGACTTCCATTTTCGGCAGGAATTTTATCCTTTCCTGAAAAATCAATAATTTGGTAGAAAATTCACATTTGTCCAAAATTCGTCTTTTTGGTTAGAAAATTTCACAATTCTATTCTTGGTTCAAAAAATTTATTTTTTAGTTGAAAATTCAACTATTTGGTTTAAAATTCATCTATTGGGTTGAGGATTCAACTAATTTGTTAAAAATTCGTTTATTCTCGTTTAATGCAACTAGTCGAAAATACAGGCTTTGGTAGAAAATTCATCTTTTAATGGAAAAAAATCTGCCCGCTTCGCGGGCACATTCTCATGGCGCGCTTCGCGCGCGGCTCGCTGCGCTCGCAAGTTTGAGCGCGCCTAGGGCGCGCGACTGTTGGATCTCGCGCTTCGCGCTCGATCATATATTTATCTCGCGCTTCGCGCTCGATTATGTATTCACCTCGCGCTACGCGCTCGGGCGTATTTACATCGCGCTTTACGCTCGGCTCCTCTAGATTTTTGAACTTCGTGTTCCACTTCGATGAAAAGAAAAAGTTTGTTTGCAAATATTATAAAATTATCAAAACCTCTACATATTAAGTGATTGTTAAATTTGTTTTTATTTTAGACTGAAAAGGAACTTTATTTACTCAAGGTTCTATCGACCTTAAGGAACACATTCTCATCCAGACACTCGCGCTTCGCGCTCGATATTTGATTTAAAAAACATTTGAACCGTATGATAAAAACAAAAAATTTTGAGCGCACTTACGGCGTGCGATTTGGCAAATACACTGAACGCGTACTTTTTGCTTCGTCTTATATGTTCTTCATATACAAATTACTAAATTTGTATTTGATTTCAAATGAAAAGTAATGATATAATTCAGGCGACAAATTTTATTAGTTAACATTTTATTTTAGCTTGTGCCGTTTATCAAAAAAGTTAATTTTTTCATTTTCAATATATTCTTACCACCAAAATTGATTACGGGTTTGTAAGTCTTTTTTGAATGCACAACTTGTGTTCATTTATATGTTTTCGTACCTTGCATTGTTTTTTCAAAAATTTGATTTTTTTTACTGCCAATGTTATTTTCACGAATAAAAAAAAACCACGCATCCTATCGAAACGTGAGTCACAATAAATTTGTACCTCTTCCTTGGATGAACAAATTTTGTTTCGGTCATTTTTTCGTAGCTGGTAATATTCGTCTGAAAATTTGATTTTACTATTTTCAATGCTGTTTTTTACGAATAAAACAAAAACTACGCGTCATATCAAAAGATGAATGATAAGAAATTTGTAGATCTTTTTCAGGTGCACAATTTTGGTGAGATGATCTTTTCTGGTATCTTGCATAGTTTGACAGCAAAATGGCTTTTTTGATTTTTCATTAATTTTTTGTGCTATCAAAATTTGAATTTTTTATTTTTCAAAAAATTCAAAAAGTTGTTATGAAAATATTATAGGGTGTTCAGGAATCAACGTTTTTCTCCTCTTGACTTTTTTTCATATCGTGCGTTTTTCGGCTTAAAATTTTCATTTTCGTTTGTTTTTTGGAATTTTGAAAATGCTATAACTCCAGTAATTTTTTTTTTGTCACGAAAAGTCATAAGAATATTTTGTTCGTCATTTTGCGTACTACTAATAACCGTACATAGAATTTTCAAATCTTCAAAAAAAGTGGTCTCAAAAATTTTCAAAATGTGCTCACTTTTTGGATTTTCATCCAAAATAGCTGGTTAACGAACTCGTTCTCTATTTTTCGGCCATAAAAAAGTGTGCCAAAGCTCAATCAAATCTGATCATTTTTTCGAAAGTTATCGTGGCTACAGACAGACAGACAGACAGACAGACAGACAGACAGACAGACACCTTCGTAAAAATCGTTTTTTCTAGCTCAGGGGGTCTCAAAACGTGGAGATTTGATGAAAATCGACTATGTCAAATTTTACATAAAACCAATACCTTCTCATTAGAATGAGAATGTAAAAAGTCATTTTTTTTGGGAAAAGATTCATCCTCAATTAAAAATAAACTTTTTTGATGAAAATTCCACTGTCTTTGAAAAAATCGTCTTTCCGACTTGAAAATTTAACTATTTTGCTAAAAGTTCAACTTTTCGTGAATATTCGTTTTTTTTGTAAGGATCGAATTAATTTTTTTAACTGAAAATGTAAGTAATGCATTTTGGGTTAAAAATTGACCTTTTTAGTTGAAAATTCAACTCATTTGTTGAAAATTAAACTATTTGGTTACAAAAATTTTATAGAAAAATTGATCTATTTGGTAGAAAATTAACTTTTTTGTTGAAAACTAAGGCCTGCAGGTTGAAAATTCCATCGTTTTTAAAAATAACTTATTTTTTGGCTTTAAAATTCAAGAATTTTGTTGAAATTGACGTAATTTGTTGAAAACTCGTCTTTTTTGGAAGAACTGATTTTTTGCAGGAAAATTCATCTTTTTGGTTGAAAATTAAACTATTTTTGAGAATTTTTATTTGTTTTGTTAAAAATTTACTTTTTTTCGGTAAGAATTAATGTTTCCATATGAAAATTCAACTATTCCTTTTTGTGGTTGGAAATTTGTTCTTTATAAGTTGAAAAATCAACTATTTGGTAGAAAATCCATGTATTTGCAGAAATTAGCAACAAAAAAATTAATTAATAAGTTAATTTTTGATCTATTATCGTTATGAAATGTTCTTAAAAGATATATAATCAGGAAAGAATAAAATTCCTGAAGAAAATGGAAGTCATATTTTCACGTTCAATTTTCAATAAAAAACATGAATTTTTTCGAACAAAAATTAATGTTCTACCAAAAAAGATGAGTTTTCAACAAAACTAAAGAATTTTGAAGCAAAAAAAAACAAACAAATTATCTACCAAATCTCTGTTGATTTCCATTTTCGACAGTGATCGATTTTAAAGCTATTTACAATTGAAAATTATGAACAATAATGAATTGTTTAAACAACTATGTTTTTCAACTGCATTATTTATTACTTTACTGAGTAAAAAGTGGGTAAAAAGTTTGAAATTTCAGAAGAAGATAGTTATGAACAATAACATTTTGTTTAAATAATTATTTTTGCTAAATTACATTAATTATTAAATCACCTCAAGTGAAAAGCAGGCAAATAGTTGAAAATTTCCGAAAAAACTGCAAGTTCCTAGCATTATTAAAATTGAATATCATTAACAATAATAATCAATTATTTAAACAATTAATTTTGTTAACTTTAATTAATTATTTACCTCACCCTAATTAAAAATTGGTCAAAAAGTGGAAAATTTGTGAAAAAACTGCAATTTTCTAGCATTATTCTAAGAGAATATTAATAAAAAAAATAATAAATTGTTTAAACAATTTCGTTTGTTAACATTGATTAAGTATTACATCACTCTAATTAGAAATTGGACAGAAAGTGGAAAATTTGTGAAAAAAACGCAACTTTCTAACTCTGATCTAAGATAAAATTGTTAAAAACAATAAAAAATTGTTTTTAAAAAATTGTGTAAATATCTAATTAACAGTATAAAGTAGTATTTTATGTATCAGAAACAATTTGCATTAAAAAACTGCAAAAAAATCATAATTCGCAACAAAAACTCGCAAAACCCGCTTTTTCACTTATGGGGTAACGATTTTATTATGTAATTGAACAGTTTCGTCAAACAAAAAATAATATCCAAAATACACTTATGGTGAAAAATATTTTTTTTCAGGTTATTGAAAAATTAGAGTTTTGTTTTATGCAATTGGTATAATTGCCAAACAATAACACCAATCGCATGAGACAAAACTTTATTTTTTTTAATAACTTGGCAAATAAATATTTTTTAACATAAATTTGTAAGAATTTAATTTTTTAATTGAATAGCTTTTTAAAAATGAAAAATAATATTCATATACACTTATGGTGAAAAATCCGTTTTTTCCAGGTTATTGAAAAAATTAAAGTTTTGTTTTATGCAATTGGTATAATTGCCAAACAATAATACCAATTGTATCAGAATTAATTTTTTAAACTGGAAATATAACTTCCATTTTTTGTCGAAAATTTATCTTTTTTGATAGAAATTTAATCTTCTTGGTTGAATATTAACTATTTCGTTGAAAATTTACTTTAACTTCATTGAAAATTATTTTTTTTTTCTACTGAAAACGTAATTATTCTATTTTAAGTTGAAAATTTAACTATTTGTAGAAAATCCGTCGTTTTTTTTTGGTAAAAGAGTACTCTCATTAGTTGAAGTTTCATCTTTTTGGTTAAAAATTCATTTGTTGAAAATTTGTTTGTTTTTTGTTTGGAAATTTATTTTACTAACTGAAAATTATTCTACTTTATTTTTGGTAGAAAATTTATCTTTTCAGTTTGAAATTCATGTATTTGGTTAAAAATTAAATTTTATTCAGTTGAAGATTCATCAATTCAGGTGAAAATTCTTTGTAAATATTCCATTTTTGGTGGAAAATTTACCTTTTTTGAAAGAAATGTAATGTTTGTTAAGAATTCATTTTTTTCATTGAAAAAAAACAATGTTTAGTTGAAAATTCGTTTTTTTTTGTTGAAAATTAATTTCTTAACTGAAGATTTAACTATTCCATTTTCGCTTGAAAATTTATATTTTTGGTTGAAAATTAATTAAATTTGCTGCAAACTCGTGTTTTTTTTATTTACTTTTCTAACTGCAAATTAAAATATTATATTTTTGGTTTGTAAATGTATCTTTTTTGGTTCAAAATTGAATTATTTTGTTGAGAATTCATTTTTTTGTTTGAAAATTGATTGTCTTAACTGAAAATTTAATTCTTCAGTTTTTGGTTAAAAAAGAATTTTTTTGTTATGAAAAAAAAATATATTTTTTTGAAAATTCCTTCTTTGTTTGGTTGAACATTTATTTTTCTGACATTTTAACTATTCTAATTTTGATTGAAAATTGATTCTTTCAGATGAAAATTCATGAAATTGTTGAAAATGATTCTTCTTTGGTAGAAAAATAATCTTTTGGGTTGAAAATTCAACTAATTATTTGGTTGAAAATTCATATTTTTTATTGAAGATTCATCATTTTAGTTAAAAATTCATTTCTTTGGTTAAAAATTGATCTTTTTGGTTGAAAGTGAGATTTTTCTTATTTATAATTAATTTTTTTAACTGGAAATATAACTTTCATTTTTTGTCGAAAATTTAGCTTTTTTGATAGAAATTTAATCTTCTTGGTTGAAAATTATACTATTTCATTGAAAATTTAATTTTATTTTATTGAAAATAATTTTTTTTTACTGATAATTTAACTATTCTATTTTAAGTTGAAAATTTAACTGTTTGTTGAAAATCCGTCGTTTTTTTGATATAAGAGTACTCTCATTAGTTGAAATTTCATCTTTTTGGTTAAAAATTAATTTCTATGGTTAAAAATTCATTTGTTGAAAATTCGTTTGTTTTTTGTTTGGAAATATATTTTACTAACTGAAAATTATTCTACTTTATTTTTGGTAGAACATTTATCTTTTCAATTTGAAATTAATGTATTTGGTTAAAAATTAAATTTTTTTTAGTTGAAGATTCATCACTTTAATTGAAAATTCACTGTAACTATTCCATTTTTTGGTGGAAAATTTACATTTTTTTATAGAAATGTAATCTTTTTCGTTAAAAAATGATCTGTTTAGTAAAAAATTAAACTATTCTATTTTTTTTCAAGAATTAATTTCTTTCATTGAAAAAACAATGTTTAGTTGAAAATTCTTTTTTTTTTTTTTGTTGATAGAAAATTCATCTTTTGGGTTTGAAAATCTACTGTTTGGACAAAATTTCATATTTTTGGTTGAAAATTCATCATTGTGATTAAAAAATAATTTCTTTGGTTGAAAATTCGTTTCTTTTTAGTTGGAAATTAATTAATCTTGCTGAAAACTCGTGTTTTTTTTAAATTTATTTTTCTAACTGCAAATTGAAATATTATATTTTTGGTTTGTAAATGTATCTTTTTTGGTTAAAAATTGAATTATTTTGTTGAGAATTCATTTTTTTGTTTGAAAATTGATTGTCTTAACTGAAAATTTAATTCTTCTGTTTTAGGTTTAAAAATAATTTATTTGTTATGAAAAAAAAATTTTTGTTTGAAAATTCTTTTTTTTGGTTGAAAATTTACTTTTCTGACATTTTAACTATTCCAATTTTCATTGCAAATTTTTGTTTTAGATGAAAATTCATGAACTTTGTTGAAAATGATTCTTCCTTGGGAGAAAAATAATTATTTTGGAAGATTTTGAAAAAAGAAGCTTTCTTAAAGAATTTTAAAAGGTTTCAAGAGTATAATAATTTTTGCTAAAGATTCTTGGGAAAATATTCAATGATTTTTTTATTTTGAAAAATAAATTTTGAAAGAAAATTCAAAAAAATTTCAAAACATTGCTGCATTTCTAATGATTTTTCTAAAACTTCAGAAAATAATAGGTATAGAAGATTTTAAAAGCAAAAATGTTCAATTTTGCAAAATTTGGGAAAAAATTCGAGTAAGTTTACGTGATATTTAAAACTTTTAAAAAGAGTCAGATATAATTTTAAACTTGAAGCGGCCTAAAAAATACTAAACAAAATGTACATTTTTGAAGGTTTCAAAAAAAGAAGCTTTCTTAAAGTGTTTTGAAAGGTTGCAAGAGAATAACAATGTTTTTCTGAAGATTCCTGGGAAAATATCAAATAATTTTTTATTTTGGGAAATAAGTTTAAAGATAAAATTCAAAAACATTTCAAAACATTTCTAATGATTTCCCACAATTTTTAAAAAGAATATAGGAGGTTTTAGAGCAAAAGTTTTAAATCTTGCAATATTACGAGAAAAAATTTGAATAAGTTTAAGAGATATTTAAAACTTTTTGAAAGATTCAAAACTAATTTCAAACTTGAAACGGCCTCAATAATTAAAAAAAAATGTACATTTTAGAAGACTTAAAATAAAAAAAAATAAAAGTTGTTCTTAGAACTTTGACAGGTTTCAAAAGAATAACATTTTTGTTAAAATTTCAGGAGATTAACAAAATTTAAAAAAAAGGGAATCTGAACTTAAGAAAATTTAAGTGGAAATTCAAATAATTTTGAAAGTTTTTTTGAAGGTTTAGAAGTTTTGAAAAGAATCAAAAATATTTTGAAACATCGAAATATAAAAAAAAATAAAAAATAAATATAGATTTCTGAAGATTTTGAAGCCTTTCGAGGATTTTGAAAGGATTGAAGATAATAAAAAAAAAACAATCTTCAGATTCCTGGCCAAATTTCAAACGATTTTTTATTGTGAACAACTATTTCTAAATCTTTTAAAAACTGCTGAATACCTCTTAAAATGACTTGATTTTTAATAAAAATTTTGTAATCATGCAAAATTAAAAGGTTTTACTTTTGGGTTGAAAATTCATCTATTTGGTTAAAAATTTATATTTTTGGCGGAAGATTCATCATTTTAGTTAAAAATTCATTTCTTTGGTTGAAAATTTATCTTTTTTATTTGAAAACACAACTGAAAAGTGTTTTTAATATATTTAGAAACCAAATTTATTTTGCATTAACATTATTATCTTCTAGGTGTATGGTTGGTTTATACCTAGAAGAATTTAGAAATTGGGATATTGTAGCAACCCTGAATAAGGCACTGTTTAATGCAAATAATATGTTTTCCATTACTTGGACTTCTTTTATCTTTTAAATGTAGCGCCTTTTCCTATTTCAGGCGATACATTTGCCCGCGAAATTTAAAATTATCATTAATAAAAGTATAAAATACGATTTATAAATCTTAATTCAAAATGCTAATAAATGCTCATCAAATTCTCAAAGCACATAAAGATCGAGCATATTCTCATGTCCGTGAGAATTTCTCCGAGCACTTAAACTTTTTAGAACACTAGTTCAAATTACAAGAAAAATTATGTTTCGTCCAATGCAATTGGTATTATTGCTTGACCCTCGGCATGCAGACATCTTGCCACGTGACGTCACAACAGTTATCCGCGCGACGCATGCGCAGTACGAAAAGATACCAGAATTGGGAGCGCCTAGACCAATTTTTCATATGTCCATGGTACAGGTGTTCGAAGCGGTCAAGCGGAAAACGAAAACAAGTCGAAATCAGTCTGAAGTTTCACGTTTTTATTTTGTGTTACTGTGCATCGAAGGATTTTTGTTTTTTATAATTAACTCAATAAATTGGTAAGTAATTTATCTTTTCATTTATAAGAAGGAGAAACTAACTGCAGAGGATGTTTATTTTTTAACCTCAAAATTAATGTCAATAGTTGTTTACATTGATCCTATTTGTAATATTAACAATGCGTCTCTTGAATATTTTTCAGAAAATTATAGTTTCATTCTTCATCAATTTTATGAGCATTATAAATATGTAAACCACTATTTCCAAATGATCAATTTAAATTTTTAAAAAGGCATTAATTCATTTTTTTTCCTTTTCATTCTAAAATATTAATTTTAAGATTCGAACATTTCAAAATTTATTGAAAAAATTGGGGGAGATTTTATGACAATTTTTTTAATGTTTGCAGGTATGAAATGTTTTTAGGAAAACTTTGAATTTTGAAACTTTAGGGAAGAATAAAACAAAATTCTTCAAATTGATGAGAACATTTTAAATGATGTTTTTATTTTTTTTAATTATTTGAAGAGAATATTCAAAAAGGTATGAACAAATTCGAAGACATTTCGATAATATTGTTAAAAAAGAATATAGGAGATTGTAAGTCAATTGTTTTAATTTTGCAGAATATTTGAAAATTTTAGAAAAAATTGGAATCATTTCAAAACATATTTAGAAACTTTAAAACAGATTTGAAAATAATTATTATAAAAGATTTTCAAACATTTTTATTAAAATATAGATTTTTGAAGATACATAAATTTTTGTTGAAGATTTTGAAAGATTTCAAGATAATAAATTTTGTCGTAAGATTCTAGGGAAAATGTTTAATTATTTTTTATTTTAAGAGAATATTTAAAAAGATTTAAAAACACTCCAAAAGATGTACAAAGTCAAAAAAGAATCTGGAAGATTTTAAGCCCATTTTGCATAATTTTTTCAGAATTTCTGGAAAAAATCGAATAATTTGAAATGATATTTCGAAGTTTTTAAAAAGATTTGAAAATATAAAAAGATATCGATGTTTTTAACAGAAATGTAGATTTTTGAAGATTTTGGTGTTTTGTAAAGGATTTTGAAAGATTTTAAGAAAATGAATTTTTTTCTTAAGATTCTATGCAAAATTCTAAATGATTTTTTATTTTCCAAAATTTATTTTAAAAGAATATTTACAAAAATTTCAAGACCTTCCAAAAAATTTCCAAACTTCTCAAAAGAGAATCTGGAAGATTTTAAGCTAAGTTTTTTCATTTTAAAAATATTCCAAAATAATTTGAAACCTAAAGAGATTTCAAAAAATTTTAATTAAAATGTAGATTTTTGAAGATGTTTAAAATTGGTTTAAAAGTTTTTTGAGGATTTTGAAGGGCTTGAGAAAAAAATTTTTTTTTTTAAGATTCCAGCGAAAATTTGTAATGCATTTTTTATATACAAAACTCATTTCAGGCGAATATTTAAAAAGATTTCAAGGCATTCCAAAAGATTTCAAAATTTGTCAAAAGAGAATCTGGATTTTAAATTTTAAGACAAATTTGAACTATTTATTCATTTTAAAAGTAATTTGCAACATTTTAAAAAAATTCAAAAATGATTCAAAATTAAGAAATATTTCAACAAATTTTAATTAAAATGAAATTTTGTTAAGGTTTTGAAAAAAATTGAAGCTTTTTACAGAATTTTCAAAGCTTTTAAAATAATAACTTTGAATTTTGAAACGTTAAGAAAGAATAAAAAAAAATAATGTATAGAATTCTTGAAAACAAAACAAGAATTCAACGATCAAATTTGGAC
>CAKNYM010048816.1:428-11943 GCA_932195095.1 Andricus curvator
AACAAAATAGTTGGATTTTTAACCAAATAATTGAAGTTTTAACCTAGGAAGATGAATACTAAAAAAATGTAATAGTTGAAATTTCAACCAAAAAAGATGAAATTTCTAAAAAAAGAAATGGATTTTAAAACCAAGAAGACAAATTTTCAACTAAAATAGGAAAAGTTAAATTTTCACTAAAAAAATTAATTAAAAAAAAAAAAACAACGAATTTTCAAACAAATACCCAAAGAGACGAATTTTCAACAAAAAAGTCGAATTTTCAATCAAATGGTGTGATTTTCAACTAAAATAGATCAATTTTCAGTGAAAAAATTCATTTTCAACCAAAAAAAACACTAATTTTCAACAAAAGAGTTAAATTTGCATCGAAGAGATGAAACTTGAATACCAAAAAAATCTTTAACGAAGCATTTCAACTTTTACGCATGTAGTTGAATTTACCATTAAAAAAGATAAATTTTCAACCTAAAAAAAGGAATTTTCTACCAAAGAGATGAATTTTTAACGAATAATGTACTATTCGATATTTCAATACCAACATTTTTTTTTAAATAAAAAAAAGTTGAATTTATCCAAAAAGACGAATTTTGTAAGAAAATAGTGAAAGGCTCAACCAGAGAAGATTAATTTTAACCAAATAATAAAAATTTTAACTAAAAGTAAAATTGTCAGAAGGAAGCAACTGCAAAAAAAACATTTTTCATTTTTCCAGACCGTTAATATTCAAATACCTGAATCATAATCTTGTAAAATTTTTAACACAACATTTTTTGTAAACGGAATGAAACAATTTGAAATTAAAATTGAAAAATTTCAAATTTATTATCATTTTATTTAATAAAATTCCTACTAAAAATGACTGAAGTCTTCAAAATACATAAAAAGATCATTTCCTGTGTTTACGTATTTCCGGTATTTACCTCTGAAATATTTTCTAGGACGAACCGTTATTTACCCAAGCAGAAACTTTATTC
This sequence comes from Andricus curvator, assembly GCA_932195095.1. Taxonomy (NCBI): domain Eukaryota; kingdom Metazoa; phylum Arthropoda; class Insecta; order Hymenoptera; family Cynipidae; genus Andricus; species Andricus curvator. The sequence goes on from CAKNYM010048816.1 coordinate 1,406, forward strand.
ATAAAGTTTAAATATGTAACGAAAACACAGAGGCTAAGTGGCTGCCAAAGAGTTTTGATAACTTTTTAAAAGGACTTGTATTTAAAATTCATAAAACATTAAAAACTTTCTTAATTGAGGAGTCTGAAGTACTTTCCGGTCCAAAGGAAAATTACGACACAACCTTTGAGAGTCGAACCTTGATTAGATCGTCGAAACCATTGGGCGGAATACTTAAATATTAAATAATTAAAAGTTAATTACTCAAATCTTAGTTAATTTCCTCGGTGTATTAATTACACGGTGCTGCATCAATCCGCGCAAGAACTCACCCTCACGGAAAACGTTAATAAATTGAGAGGTAATTATATCTTTCGGAAATTTAAAATTGTTATTGTAAAAGTCCCGGAAAACTGTTATTTATTTGCTAGACTTGAAGGATTCATTTTGCGAAAGAAAGGAAAAAAATGGGAGATGCCCGTTTGATCGCAGCTGAGGAAAAGGATTGAGAAGATGCGCTAATTGGTTTTCAGAACCGAGGATTTTTACCCATTTTAGGAAGAATTGTAAAAGTCTGAAAACTGTTATTTATTGGCTAGACTCGAAGGATACATTTCGTGAAAGAAAGGAAAAAATGGGCGATGCCCATTTGATCGCAGCTGAGGGAAAGGATTGAGAAGATGCGCTAATTGGTTTTCAGAACCGAGGATTTTTACCCATTTTACGAAGAATTGTAAAAGTCTGAAAACTGTTATTTATTGGCTAGACTCGAAGGATACATTTGGTGAAAGAAAGGAAAAATTGGGCGATGCCCATGTCGCTCAGGGATCGCCACACGCTGTCACCGACCCTGGTCAAAAAACGTGGATTTTGAATATAACTAAACTCTTAACCGCAAAATTAAAAAGTCTGCATGTTTCGTATTTTATTCCTCATTAGTACAAAGGACCTCCCTGCTGGCAAGGGTCGGCGACAGCGTCTGGCGATCCCTCAACTACATGGGCATCGCCCAATTTTTCTTTCCTTTCTTTCACAAAATCATTCGAGTCTAGCCAATAAATAAAGTTTTCAAACTTTCACTATTCTTCGTAAAATGGATAAAAATCCTCGCATCTGAAAACCAATTAGCGCATCTTCTCAATCCTTTTCCATCTTCCTTTCATTGTTTCTCCTTTGCTTCCTCTTCTCCTTTACGACTTCAGCTTGCTCAGGTACACGCAATGAATTACTCAGCAAAGTTTCGAGGCACCTGCTGATTCCCTGCCAGAATCTACCATCAATCATATTAACACGAGCCCCCCCCCCCCCCGACTCCACCCACTCACTGCTTCTCGCCAAAACACTCAGGTGGCGAAAGTTTCGGAAACGTTTCAACGAGAGTAATGTATGATGCTAATTACAGACGTTATTTGTTAGTTGACTTTCAATTCCGAAAAAATGAATTTTCAACCAAATATTTGAAATTTCAACAAATAAATAATTTTAGACAAAAAATTTGCTTTTAGAACCAAATATATGAATTTTGAAGCAAGAGACGAATTATGAACCAGATAGTGGAATTTTTAAGAATTGCTTGAATTTTAAACCTGATGCTAGGAATTTTCAACCAAATAATTGAAGCTAGAAGCCAAAAAAATGAATTTTTAAAAAGACAGTTGAATTTTCAACCAAGAGCTTTCCTATGAAAGGAGATTAATTTTCAATCCAAAAGGACGAATTTTAAATAAAAAAACGAATATTAAATAAAATAGTATAATTTTTAAACAAAAAAGATAAATTTTTACCAAACTAGTTGACTTTTCAACAAAATAGTCGAATTTTTAAGCAAGCAGTTGAATTTTCAACCTATGAAGGTACATTTTTAATCACGCAATTGAATTTAAAAAAAAAATTGATTGTTAAACAAAAAGTGACGAATTTTCAAAAAAACGTTGAATTTTCGAAAAAAAGACTTGTTAACAAAATAGATAAACTTCAACAAAATAAGAAAATTGTCAACAAAATAGTTTAATTTTCAACCTACAAAGATGTATGTTCGACTAAAAAAGATAAATGTTCATTCAAATAGTTGATTTTTGAAGTGAAAAATATAATTTTTTAACTAAAATTGAATTCTTAATTTTCATTGAAAAAAAATTGATTTTCAATTACAAACCAAACGAATTTTCAACGAAATGGGTAGATTTTCAACCTACAAAATGAATTTTCAACCAAATGATCCAATTTTCAAACAAAAAAGATTAAACTTTCAGCCAAATAGTTGAATCCACAAGCTAAAAAAAATGAATTTTTTGGAAGATAGTTGAATTTTCAACCAAGAACTTCCAGACCAATGATAAGTAATTTTCAATTCAAAAAGACGAATTTTCAATCCAAAAAGACGAATTTTAAATAAAACAGTTTAATTTTTAAACAAAAAATTTGAATTTGTAAAAAAATCAATTTTTAGTCACGTAGTTGAGTTGAATAAAAAAATGTTGTTAACCAAAAAGTTGCATTTAGAACCAAATAGTGGAACTTTTAAGCAAAAGGGATAATTTTTTTTAAACAGTTAAATTTTCAATTTAAAGAAAAAAAATTTTCGATCCAAAAAGAAAAATATTAAATAAAATAGTTAGATTTTAACAAAATACTAATTTTTAACAAAATAGTTGAATTTTCGACCTAAAAAGATGTATTTTCAACTAAAAAAGAAAATTTTCATTCAAATAGTTGAATTTTCAATTTCAAAATACAATTTTTTAATCAAAATGGAATACTTAAATTTTCATTTAAAAAAATTAGTTTTCCAACAAAAGAAAAAAACTAATTTTCAACAAAATAGGTAAATTTTCAACCAAATAGGTAATTTCAACCGAAAAGATCAATTTTTAATAAAACATTTGCAGTTGTAACCAAAAAGAATGAAATTTCTACTGAAAGAGATGAATTTTCAAAAACCAAAAAAAAAAAACAATTCTCTACAAAAATGTTGAATTTTCAACTTCAAAATTAAAATGTTCAACCAAAAAGTTAATTTTCAACCAAATAGTGGAATTCTGAACCAAAACAATAGAATTTTCAACTCAAAAAGACGTTTTCTTAAACTAAAAATTCGAATTTTTTACGAAACATTGGAATTTTCAATTCGAAAATATGAATTTAAAAAAAAAATTAAATTTTCAATCAAAGAGATCAATCTTTAAATAATAAAAACGAATTCTGAACAAAATAGTTCAACTTTCAACCAAGTAGGTAAATTAAAAAAAAAAATTAATTTTTTATTGAAAAGACGAATTTTCAAATGAAGATTAGTTTTTATTCAAAAATGGAATAGTTGAATTTTCAAATCAAGAAAATTAATTTTCTGTTGAAAAGACGAATTTTCAAATAAAGACGATCTTTTTTTATCCATAAATGGAATAGTTGAATTTTCAATCAAGAAAAAATTAATTTTCAACCAAAAAAAAGGAAGTTAAAAAAAATACTTAAATTTTCAACCAGTAAAATGAATTTATAACAAAGATGTTCAACTTTCAACCAAGTAGTTGTATTTTCTTCCAAAAAAGATGACTTTTCAACAAAATAGTTAAAGTTGCAACAAAATAATTAAATTGTCAACCAAATTGTAGAATTTTTAACGAAAATGGGTGAATTCTGAACCATAAATATAACAAAAGGTTTAATAGTCACTTCGTATATTTATCTATGAATCGTGATGTTTGAATACTTTCCACCTGGGGTGATTGCTATTGGGATTGATCAGCGAATTGGACTAATAGTATAATAATAATTGTAATAGAAAATTATTGGCTGTCGGAAAGAAGTTATTAATTCAGTTTGGATTCAAGCGCAAAAACGAGAAAAATGGAAAGTTTCTTTAAATCAGAGGAAAAAATAGGAATTCTTTTTAAAAAGGGAAGAATAGGGTAAAAAGTGTTAAGTTTGCTATTGGTTTAATATTCACTTCGTCTATTTATCTATGAATCCTGATGTTCAAATACTTTCCACCTGGGGTGATTGCTAGCAAGATTGATCAGAGAATTGGACTAATAGTAATAATAATATTAATAGTTACAGCAGCAAAATATTGGCTGTCGGAAAGAAGTTTTGAAACAAAATGAAAGGTTTTTCGCAAAAGTAAAGGTTCGAGCACTCTGTAGCAGCATCAATACTGATCAGGCAGGATTGAAGAAGTGACAGATACGCGAAAAGTGCATATATTTGACTCCTGTCGATAGTCAGTGTCTGAGCGATCCCAGCAGAAATTGAGACCAAGCAGAGAACGTTGTCGCTCGTTCGGTCGCGTAATCAAGGCTTCTCGCGCATTAATCACAACTATCAATGACAGCAACTCTCGCTTTACCCCCCCCCCCCCCACCACCCCGTCAACCCCCTTCTCTTATAGACACTGCTTCGTTCTATCTCCTATCTCCAGTTTTTGGGATTAATGACGTTCAACTTCCGACCAAGCGTACCTTTTCCTTCACTATTTTTCTTCAGAGAAAAATTATCGTGCTCTGTGACCTATTTTGCGAGGGGAGACTGCCAATTACGAATTTTAGTTAGGGTTCATTATTTGTTTTGCTGAAAGATTATTACTTGAGTATTAATTTGCCGAAGGGGTAGTATGCGCAAGGGAAGGTGGCGTGTTCGAATCTCGCTGCGTGCTCTTTTTTTTATTGATTAAAATGCTTGTAAATACAATTTTATTTAATAATCGTAGAGTCGGCTACGATGACTTAACTATTTTGTTGAAAATTTGTTGTTATTTTTTATTGAAAATTTAACTAATTTATGTATTTTGTCAAAAATTCTTCTTTTCTGATAGAACATTAATCTTCTCGGTTAAAAATGCAACTGTTTGATTGAAAATTAATCTATTTAAGGTAAGAATACAAGTTTGTATGTTGAAATTTGGTCTTTTTTGATGAAATTCAACGGTTTTTGATTTTGAGTAATCATATTTTTTGGTTGAAATATTTTTGTTGAGAATTCATCATTGTATTTAAAAATTCATCTCTTTAAATTAAAATTGAACTATTCTATGAAAGTTTGTTTTTTCGTTGAAAATTAATTTTTCAAAATAAAAATATATATTCCAGTTGAAACTTTAATTATTTAGTTGAAAATTCGTTTTTTTTTGTTGATAATTAATTTTCTTGACTGAAGATTAAAATATTTAACTTTTTCTTAAGAATTTATCTATTTAGTTGATAGTTCAACTATTTTGTTGAAAATTTATGTATTTTTTCGAAAATTTGTCTTTCTTGATAGAAATTTAAACTTTTTGTTTAAAAATGCAACTTGAAAATTAAACTGTTTTTGATTTAAAATAAAAAATATTTTTTAACTCGAATATTAGCTATTATATTTTTTGTTGAAAATTCGCTTCTATTTGTTAAAAATTAATTTTTTGAACTCAAAATTCAACAACTAAGTGGAAAATTCAACTATTTGGTAAAAAATTTAACTTTTTGGTAGAAAAATCTTTTTTTTTTGCTGAAAATTAATTTTTTGTAACAAAAGTTTAACTATTGCATTCTTGGTTAAAAATTGATCTTTTTTATTTAAAAAAAATCAAATATTTATCGAAAATTTGTTTGTTTTTTTATATAAAATTAATCTTATTTGTTGAAAATTCAACTATTTGTTGCAAAGTTGATGTATTTTTTTGAGAATCCATCTTTTTTGTAAAAAATTAATCTTGGTTGAAAATTCATCTTTTTGGTAGAATCTTCAACTTTTCTGTAGAAAATTCCTTTTTTTTCTTCAAAATTAATTTGTTGTAATAAAAATGTAACTATTGCATTTTTTGTTAGAAATGGATATTTTTAAATATAATAGTGGAACTATTTTGTTGAAAATATACGAAAATGATTGGAAATTCGTCTTTTTTGGTAGAAAATTAATCTTCTCGAAGGCTGGAAAATTCAACTGTTTTGTAGAAAATTTATTTATTATTTTGAAAATTAACTTTTTGTATTAAAAATTTAACTATTTTTTTTGTTGTTAAAGTTGAACTGTTCGAGTTTGCAAATTCAACTATTAGGTTGAAAATTTATGTAACTTATTAAAAATTTTTTATTTTTTTTTGTAGAAAATTAATTTTTTTGTTAAAAAATTCAACTATTTGGTAAAAAATGTATAAATTTTCTTGAAAAATCATCTTTTTTAGTAGAAAATTAATCTTCTTGGTTGAAAATTATTCCAGTCAACAAGGCTGGAAAATTCAACGATTTAGTAGAAAATTCAACTATTTGGTAGAAAATTCAACTTTTTTGTAGAAAATTCGTTTTTCTGTGTTGAAAATTAATTTTCTCTATTAAAAATTTAACTATTGATTTTTTGGTTAAAAGTGATCTTTTTTAGCTTGGAAATTCAACTATTTGGTTTAAAATTTATTTAATTTATGGAAAATTCAACTTTTTTAGTAGAAAATTAATTTTCTTGGTTGAAAAATCATCTATTTGGTTAAAAATTTATGATTTTTGTTGAAAAATCATCTTTTTTAGTAGAAAATCAATCTTCCATGGATGAAAATTCTAATATTTGGTTGAAAATTCAATTCTGGTAGAAAATTCGTCTTTTTGATTTAAAAAATTTTTCTCGTTGGTGGAAATTTCATTTTTTTTTTTTTTTGGGTAAAAATGCAACTGTTTGGTTCAGCTGATTAATTCATGAAAAACATTAAGATTTTACCAAATCCTCCCTCCCCCAGATAGTTTTACTTAATTTTTCGATAATCCCTAAATGAATTCACGATCCTAAAAAAAATGGGGGGGGGGTATGCCGTTCAAAATTTCAGAAAAAAAATTTTACGTAATTTATGCACGGCGCCTAAATGAAGTGATTAATTAACAATCAGATTGCAATATAATTTGAATCTGAAGTGAATATTTGAACAGCTGGTACCAGCCAGATTTAAACATAACGCGCGAGTGCGTACCGATGGATTCAAAATCGGAAACAGGTTGCAGGTCCATCGCGCAAATTCGTTCGTGCACCAGTAATTTTGGTAATTGTATATCATTAAATGTGAATTTTGCAGAATAATCAATCATTTGACAATTTCTCAATTTTCCCTACTTCAGAGCAGAGCTCAAAGTGGCACATTCATCATTCCCAAATTTTGATTTTGCTAATGCTTATTTTACCGAAATTCATTTTACCGAATATTGGTTTTAACTGATTTATATTTTTCGAAATTACCTTTTAATTTCATTTTTATTTTTGCGAATTTACATTGCCCTAATTTTTATTATACCGAATTACCGCAGAGATGTCTGATTTGGAACAGGAAATTTTTGAAAAAAAAAATTCTGAGCTGAAACATTAGAAAATTTTTCGTCATAATTACAATTCTGATTTGGAAGAGAGAATTTCGTAAAGTATTATAATTCTGAACTTGAACAGGGATTTTTGTTTAATTCCTTTCTTGTAAAAAACGATTAAAATTATTTTCCAAAATTCCCGTTCCATGTCCAAAATTCTCTCTTGCAACTCAAATAATAAATCTTTACGAAAATTTCCTGTATCAAGTCGCAATTACATTTATTCCAAGTCAGAATTCTGGGAAATTTTCGCTTGCAAAAAATAGAATTTTTAAATTCAAAGAAATGTAGCATTAAAGTATGGTCGTGCGGTCTCATAGACCGCACCATGTTGGCCGTCCTCTAGACTGTCGTTATTAGTCCTTTTATTTTCTTCGAGCTTTCGCCGAGGTAGATGGACAACGTGTGGTCGTGCCTGTAATTGCTAAGTAATATCAATTGAAAACTCATACACGGTCCGCAAGACCGCACGGCCACAGTAGCGTCACAATGTTATATTTCCATGTCCTGATTATCCCTCATTTGAGCAAACATTGAAAAATTTATATTGACGAATGGACGTGCGGTCGCTCAGACCGCACAGTGGTCTGTGAGACCTCACACCTGTGTTAGTGAAAAAATGAAATTACGTCTGTACTTAAAGGATAACATTAACACGTAAGTGACGAGGGTACAAATGTTTTCCATGCAGGAGGTCAGGTTAGCGGCGTGAAGATCCGTTATTCGGTATTCCGAGGGTCGCACGAGCAGCGTTTGTTTTAAAAAGAATAATATCCATGCAAATTACCGCAAATGGTCCTTGGCACCGCCTACAAGTACAACACCATTAATTACGTTTTCATTGGTCGGCGTGCCATGCTACGTGGCTTGGGTGCGAACAGTAAGTGAACACGTATAGTAGATGAGACTCGTTAACGAACAGTGAAAATCACCATTCAGATTTTTCTCCAAGGGAGAAACACAAATTAACATGAAAGGCGATATTAAAATTACTAAGTTAGGCCTCGAATTCATTTGAGAAACTCAAAATGGTGTCAATGGCAGCAAAATAGTGTCATGCGATTTTTTCAATATTGAATCGAGGAATAAATTATTACACTTAGGGGTGACTTTTGGGGATGGATCAGACTGAACAAGGGGATTTTACACTCAGGGGTAATTTTAGGGGCTGGGTAGAGCTATGAAAGAGGGTTTTACACGTACGGGTCATTTTTGGGGCCGGTGAGTGCTGGAAAGGGGAAAATTTGGGGCGTGGGGAGTTGGGCAGGGGGGGGATTATACACTTCGGGGAGATTTTTGAGGCCGTGAAGAGATGGACAGGGGTATTTTATAGTTAGGGATCATTTGGATGATTTTTGGGGCTAGGGAGAGACGAACAAAGGAATTTTACACTTAGGGGGAATTTTTGGGGCTGGGGGGAGATGGACTAGTGAATTTTAAACTTAGGGATGATTTTTGGGACTGAGGAGAGCTGAACAAGGGATTTTTAGGTCTGCAAAGAGCTGGTCACGGTAATTTGTATGACACGAAAGAGCTAGACAGAGGTTATTTTTGGAGCTGCGTCGAGCTGGAAAAGGGGATTTTACACCTAGGGGTGATTTTTGGAATTGAATCAGGCTGAAAAAGGGGATTTTACATCTAGGGGTGATTTTCAGAGCTGGATCGGGTTCAACAAGAGGATTTTACAGATAGGGGTCATCTTTAAGTCTTGGGAGAGCTAGAAAAGGGGAGTTTACACCTAGGGGTGATTTTTGGGGCTGCATCAGGTTGAACAAGAAATTTTTTCACTTAAGGGTGATTTGTAGGCCTGGGAAAAACTGGTCAAGGGCATTTTACACTTAAGGGTCATTTTTGGGACTGGGGAAAGCTAAAAACGGGAATTTTGCACTTAAGTGTGACTTTTGGGGCCGGGGAGAGCTGGTCAGAAGAATTTTTGGGACTGGGTGGAGCTGGACAGGGGGATTTTTGGGACTGAGGAGAGCTGGAAAATGGGATTGGACACCTAAGGGTGATTTTTGGGGCTGCATCACGCTGGAAAAGGGGATTTTACACTGAGGGGTGATTTTTGGGCTGGGGAAAGCTGGATAAGGGGATTTTACACTTAGGAATCAATTTTGTGTCTGGGGAGAGCTGGAAAAGGGGATTTTACAGCTAAGGATGATTTTTGGTGCTGGATCAGGCTGGAAATGATGGTTTTGGTACTTATGGGTGATTTTTATGGCTGGGAAGAGCTGGGCAGGGGGAATTTTGGGACTGGGTGGAGCTGGACATGGGGGGTTTTTGGGTCTGCAAAGAGCTGGTCATAGTAATTTTTATGAGTTGAAAGAGCTGGACAGAAGTTATTTTTGGGATTGCGTGGAGCTGGAAAAGGGGATTTTACACCTAGAGCTGATTTTTGGGGATGCATCAGGTTGAACAAGAGGGTTTTGCACTTACGAGTAATTTTTAGGGCTGGGAAAAACTGGACAAGGGCATTGAACACTTAAGGGTCGTTTTTGGGGCTGGGGAAAGCTAAAAACGGGAATTTTGCACTTAGGTGTGACTTTGGGGCCGGGGAGAGCTGGTCAGAAGGATTTTTGGGACCTGGTGGAGCTGCACAGGGGGATTTTTGAGGCTGAGGAGACCTGGAAAATGGGATTGGACACCTAAGGATGATTTTTGGGGCTGCATCAGGCTGGAAAAGGGGATTTCACCCTGAGGGGTGATTTTTGGGGCTGCATCAGGCTGGAAACGGGGATTTCACACTTATGAGTCAATTTTGGGTCTGCGGAGGGCTGGAAAAGAGGATTTTACAGCTAGGCGTGATTTTTGGGGCTGGATCATGCTGGAAAATGGGGTTTTGCACTTATGGGTGATTTTTGTGGCTGGGAAGAGCTTTACAGCATGGATTTTGCACTTATGTGTGATTTTCTGGTCGGGGAGAGCTGGGCAGGGGGATTTTTGGGACTGGGTGGACAGGGGGAATTTTTGGGGCTGAGGAGAGCTGCACAGGGGTTATTTTTATGGCTGGGAAGAGCTGGACAGACGTGATTTTTGGGGCGGGGGAGAGCTGGAAAAGGGGATTTCACACCTAGGAGTGATTTTTGGGGCTGTATCAGGCTGGAAAAGGGGATTTTACACTTAGGGGTAACATTTGGGACTGAATCACACTGGAAAAGGAGATTATACACTTAGGGATGTTTTTTGGGAGTGGGTGGAGCTAGACAGGAGGGATTTCTGGGGCTGGGGAGAGCTGGAAAATGAGAT
>CAKNYM010048816.1:25843-48389 GCA_932195095.1 Andricus curvator
AAAAATGATATTGCGCAGTGTGAGCGATGAATTTGCGTAAAAAGCTTTAAGGTTATTTATTATCTCAATAGTGGAGTTTACCAGCCGCTAGGTAGCGCTAACCGTCCTAGTTAATGTTTCGCAAAAATTCGAATTTAATAAATAAATAATAGCTTTTTTTGTACCAATTAATAATAAAAATGGTTAGTTTATTCATAAAACAAAGTGAAAATGTAATTCATGCATTTTGAAAAGAAACAATTTAATATTTTTACTGCGCTCAGTATTTTCTTGCGCAGTTCTGAATTTCACAAATATAACATTATTGTCTGCTGAAAGAATGTTTCAAAGTACAATTTTAATGAAAATATGACTATACCGTTTTTTGTTAAAAATTCGTTTTTTTTTCTTGGTTAAAAATTAATTTTTTAAATTGAAAATTCATTAGTTTTGGATACACATTATTTTTTCAACCAAAAATTAAACTATTTCATTTTTGATTAAAAATTTTAATTTTTTAGTTAAAAATTCAACTATATGGTTTAAAACTCATGTATTTTTTTGAAGATTGATATTTTTTGGTAGAGTATTATTATATTTGTTTGAAAATGTTTGAGAATTTACCGATTTTGTTGAATTTTATTTTTCAAACAAAATTTTTAACTGAAAATTTAACTATACCAATTTTGGTTAAAAATTCATCTTTTTAATTGAAAATTCATCAGTTTTGGATATAAATTCAAATATTTTGTTGAATGTCCCTTTCTTTGGTTGAAAATTAATTTTTCAACTAAAAATTAAACTATATCATTTTTGGTTAAAAATTTATCTTTTTTAGTTAAAAATTCAACTTTCCGGTCGAAAAATAATGTATATTGTTGCAAACTCGTCTTTTTTGGTCAAATATTATTATTTATTATCCTTGTTTAAAAATAGTGGAAAATTTACTGAGTTTGTTCAATTTTTTTTTGGTTAAAAATCAATTTTTTAAATGAACATTCTAGAAACTCAGTGGAAGCTGTTTACGCAAATTAATTTCTCATGATTGCGCACTATCATTTTGTGACGTCATCGAGAAGATTCTAGAAACTTAGTTAAAGATGTTAACGCAAATTCGTCTCATAATTGCGTAATATCATTTTGTGACGTCATCGAGAATATTCTAGAAACTTAGTGGAAACTGTTTACGCAAATTCATTTCTCATAATTGCGCACTTTCATTTTGTGACGTCATCGAGAACATTCTGGAAACTTAGTTGAAGCTGTTTACGCAAATTCATCTCTCATAATTGCGCATTATCATTCTATAACGTCATCGAAAACATTCTAGAAACTTAGTGGAAGCTGTTCACGCAAATTCATCTCTCATAATTGCTCAATATCATTTTATAACGTCATCGAGAATATTCTAGAAACTTAGTTGAAGCTTTTTACGCAAATTTATCTCTCATAATTGCGCATTAGCATTTTGTGACGTCATCGAGAACATTCTAGAAACTTAGTGGAAGCTACTTACTCAAATTCATCTCTCACAATCGCGCAACATAATTTTGTGATGTCATCTAGAACATTCGAGAAACTTAGTTGAAGCTGTTTACGCAAATTCATCTCTCATAATTGCGCAATATCATTTTATAACGTTATCAAGAACATTCTAGAAACTTAGTTGAACCTGTTTAGGCAAATTCATCTCTCATAATTGCGCACTATTATTTTGTGACATCATCAAGAACATTCTAGAAACTTAGTGAAAGCTGTTTACGCAAATTCATTTCTCATAATTGCGCACTATCAGTTTGTGACGTCATCGAGAACATTCTGGAAACTTAGTTAAAGCTGTTTACGTAAATTCATCTCTCATAATTGCGCACTATCTTTCTATAACGTCATCAAAAATATTCTAGAAACTTAGTGGAAGCTTTTACGCAAATTCATCTCTCATAATTGCGCAATATCATGTTGTGACGTCATCGATAACATCTTAGAAACTTAGTTGAAGCTGTTTACGCAAGTTTGTCTCATAATTGCGCAATATCATTTTGTGACGTTATCGAGAACATTCTAGAAACTTAGTTGAAGCTGTTTACGCAAATTCATTTCTCATAATTGCAGTTATCTTGAAATTTCTTTTCAGTAATTTACAAAAATTCGCATCCTTTTTTTTCTGGATAATTTTGAATTTGTTCTAAATGCGAAAACCTATCCGAACTAAATCCACCTTTTATAGTGGTATAACTCTCTTCCAAATATCTGCATGATATCAGAATCCCGGACTGTACGCTCTAAGCCATAATTCGATATCGATAACTCGATAAATCGGTGATCATATACGCTAAATGTGTAATAAGCTCGTGGATAATTTAACGCAGGGTTCGAAAATTTACTACGTACGGTAGAACGTAATTTAAATTCCCAGGATAATAATCCAAATTCAAAACGCAGTTTAAGAGATTAATTGCTTTTTAATCTAAAATACTTAGCAATGAAGATACATTTTATTATAGTCAATTCTTTAAAAAATTTATTGTAGATAAAGACGATTTAAATTGATTTTTTAAACTAATATATTATAGAATATTGGTAATTGGATTTATTTTCAAAAAGAGGAAAAATACTTTCAAAAAAATAAATAACAAGTTCAAAACAAAGATCATGTATTTCTATTTTACGAACAATTTTTTTTTTGTATTTCCCCGATTAAAAAATATTTTTCCAGGTCTTTAAATTTAACAAATTTAAACTTTCAAACCTAAAACTTTTTAAATTTAAGTACTTAACTAAAATTTAAAATTGGAATCCGTTTAATATCAAATCAAACTATTCAATTTTTAATTCGTTTGATTTGAAATAGTTTCGAGTTTGAAATGTTTATTTTTTTTCTGAATTGAAAGATAAAATTTTTTTATTTTTAAAACTTTTACAGAGTTGGAAGGAAGGAAATTTTTTAAATATTTTTTTTCTGAATTGGAGAAGAGATTTTTGTTTTATCTTGAACAGTTTTATTATTATCTAAATTGTGTTGACGCGGGACATATTCTTTTTTTAAACATTTTTTTATGAGGAACCGAAGGAATTTTTTTTCAATATTTTTTTGAATCGAAAGAGGGACATTTTTTAAATTGTTATTTAATTCTAAGTTACGAAATTTGGGTATTTCATTTTTTTCTGAATCAAAAAACGAATTTTTTGCATTTATTTATGAATTGGAATGGCACTTTGTGCTTTAAAATTTCTACAGAGTTGGATGAAAGGTAATTTTGTTTTAGAATTTTTATTCTGGATTGCAAAAGAGAATTTTGTTATTTTAAACATTTGGGTTAATATTTTTATTTTGTTGAATTGAAAAAAATTCGGTCATTTTTTCGAGTTTCAAAAGATTGTTTCTTAATTTTTTTTGTACTGAAAGAGAAATTTTTTATTTTATCATTTTTTTTATTGAGTTGTAAGGAAGGACATTTTTTAAATATTTCGTTTTTTGAATTAAAAAAAGGAATTTTGGTTTTTAATTTATTGTTGAATTAGGGACATTTAGGACAAAATAGGGACATTTTGTATTTTTGTTTATAATTTTTTTTCTGAAGTGGAGAAGAGAATTTTTTATTTTGAACATTTTGGTTAATATTTTTTTTTTATTTGAAGAGGAAACAATTCTCCAATTTTCACATTTTTCTGAAGATAAACAAGGGGGCATTTATTATTTTAAATTTTATTCTGAATTGGAAAAGGAAATTTTTGTTTCCAACTTATTTCTGAATCGGAATATGGACATTTTGTATTTTTAACATTTTTATTGAGTTGGAAGAAAGAAAAATTTGGTCTATAATTATTTTTTTCTGAATTGGAAGAGGGAAAAAATTCTGATTCAAATGTTCTAATTTAAAAACGATTTTAAACAATTTAAAAATCCATTAATTAATAAATTTTTAAATATTAGGCTTTAAATATTTTTGGAACAATAATTAATAATTTCGCATTGAAAGCTTATGCAATTTTTGGAAAATATATTGAGGGATTTTGAATTGAAAACGTTCTAATTCAATCTTTCTTAGACAGGGTAAAATTTGGAAAAAATGACAATATTTAAAATGGAATAAAACATAATTGAACTTGCATTTTTTCTAAATAAAAGCGTTTAAATCTGTAGAATTCGAAATTGAAAGTGTTTAAAATTGAAAAATTTCAAAAGAGAAGCTGGATTTCAAAATTAGGCACTATTTCAAAATAAAACATTTTTACCTGTACAAGTACAAAATTAGACATTTAGAAATTTGTAACTTTCCTGATTGAGCATTAAAAAATTACGAAATTTTCTATATTTTTTTCTGAATTGAAGAAGAGAGATTTTTTCTTGTAAATATTTTTATTATTATTTTTATTATTAATAAATTTGGCAATGCAATTTCCTAACTAACAACAATTTCTTGATAACGATTGAAACAATAAATTTCAGGTAGTCTGAATTAGGGTAGTCTGAATTACGGTAGTTTGAATTAAGGTAGTGTGAATTAGGGTAGTATGAATTATGGTAGTATGAAATAGGGTAGTCTGAATTGAGGTAGTCTGAAATAAGTAGTCTGAATTTGGGTCTGAATTACGGTAGTTTGAATTAAGTTATTCTGAATTAGGGTAGTGTGAATTAAGGTAGTGTTAAGCAAAAAAGGTTGTTTGTCATTCGAAAGAAGTACAACAAAAATGGTTGAAATGGGTTAGTCTAATATTCATTTTATTTTAATTACAAAAATTCATAAAAGTTAAAAATTGATTAAAAATATATAGTATAATGGTTTTTATGTCTATTAAATTTTAAATCGTCCAAGGCAGGACTGACTTGAATTGCCTTACCGATGAGCCCAGTGAGGCAGTCCGGGACAAAATGCATTAGGTTTAGTATGATTAAAAAAATGTTGTTGAATTAAAAACCGAAAAAAAATTGAAGACCCTAATGTAAATTGAAAAAATCTTATTATTTAAAAAATGTTGCATAACTTATAAAAATAAAACTTCGCCAAAATATGTTTTGCTTACAGAAATATTTCTACCTCTTACTATCTTATGCACGTATTTTCTCTCAGGGAATACCAGTCTTGGCGCAGAATATTGGAAACGGATTCAGGGATTTATATTTATATCGATGAATCGGATTATGTCTCAGATAACTTCATCCGTCCTATAGTTTTACCATTACTTTTTTCCACGCTCATGTACTCGTGTCGTATAATAAAAATGCAAAGTGAAAAAGGAAGGTCTTTATTCTGAGGCGACAGCAACGTTGAATCCGGTGGAGTTGTAGCGAAAGGTAGCGATAAAGTTAAATGACATCATTGCTGTTTTGTTTTTATTAATCCATTTTTAATTTTTGTAAATAAAAAAAAATCACTAAACTCATCAGTAAGGCAGTGTGAGTCGACGATTTAGAATTTAATTGACCTAAAATTCGTTATACTATATATTTTCAATTAATTTTCACTTTTTGAATTTAAAAAAAAATGACAAATTGCTGGGCTAGTCAGTAAGGCAGTGTGAGTCAGCCATATCTTAGACGATTTAGAATTTAATTTACCAAGAATCCATCATACTATATATTTCTAATTAATTTTTAGCTTTTGTAAGTTTAAAAAAAAAATACAAATGACAGGGCTAGTCAGTAAGCAGTGTGATCCAGCCGGGCCTTCGACGGTTCATAATCAAATTGACCTAAAATTCATTATACTATATATTTTCATTTAATTTTCACTTTTTAAACTTAAAAAAAAAATTACAAATGACTGGGCTTATCAGCAAGGCAGTGTGAGGCAGCCCTGCCTTCGATGGTTCATAATTAAATTGACCCAAAGTTCATTATACTATATATTTTCATTTAATTTTAACTTTTTGAATTAAAAAAAATTACAAATGACTGGGCTAATCAGTAAGGCAGTGTGAGTCAGCGCAGCCTTCGACGGTTCATAATCAAATTGACCTAAAATTCATTATACTATATATTTTCATTTAATTTTCACTTTTTAAATTAAAAAAAAAATTACAAATGACTGGGCTTATCAGTGAGGCAGTGTGAGGCAGCCCTGCCTTCGATGGTTCATAATTGAATTGACCCAAAGTTCATTATACTATATATTTTCATTTAATTTTCACTTTTCAAATTAAAAAAAAATTACTAATGGCTGGGCTCATCAGTAAGGCAGTATGAGTCAGCCCTGCCTCAGACGATTTAGAATTTAATTGGCATAAGACCAATTTATTTAAGCCGTGATTCAAGCCAGCACTATACATAAAATTATTAAAATTTCAAAAAAAATTGCAATAAAAATTTCCAGGCTTTCTTTTAAAATTCCGACACTTTTCCAGGTTTTCCAGGTTCTGTAACAACCCTCATTACTTAAAACGAAGAGCGTAGAAAGAATATTATTTTAAAACCCCTGATAAAGGAAAGAAATATATTCTACAGGAATATCGGGATATAATTTAAAAGTTCCCGATGTAGGATTTTTTACTAAATCGACCTGCAGTTTATACAGAGACCCGATTCTGAGCGGCAAAAAAGGAATCAATATCGTTTCTAATTTCCCAAGTGTCCAGAGTCCATGCAGTTAATAAGCCACGTTCGTGTTTTTGCAGGTTCCTTTTTTTGTTTTTCCGTATGTAAATTGGAAAGTGTGAAAATATGGATTCAGACGGCATGATAGTCGAGCAAAAGTTTCTCCCCTTTTTAAAATATTTTAAAAGTTACTCTGGTTTTTTTAATTGCTGTACTCATCAGTAAGGCAGTGTGAGTCAGCTTTGCCTTAGACGGTTTATAATTTGACTCAAATCCCATCATACTATATAGCTTTAATAATTTTTGTTTTTCTTAAATTTAAAAAAAAATACTGGGCTCATCAGTAAGGCAGTGTGAGTCAGCTTTGCCTTAGTCGGTTTGTAATTTGACTCAAATTCCATCATACTAAATATTTCCCATAATTTTTGTCTTACTTAAATTTAAAAAAAAATTACTGGGCTCATCAGTAAGGCAGTGTGAGTCAGCTTTGCGTTAGACGGTTTATAATTTACTTATCTCAAATTCCATCATACTCTATATTTTTAAAATAATTTTTAACTTTTGTTAAAAAAAAAATTACGAATTACTGGGCTCATCAGTAAGGCAGTGTGAATCAGCTTTTTCTTAAACGGTTTATAATTTAATTGACTCAAATTCCATAATACTATATATTTCCAATAATTTTGAACTTTCTTAAATTAAAAAAAAAGATTACTGGACTCATCAGTAAGGCAGTGTGAGTCAGCTTTGCCTTAGACGATTTGGAATTTATTTGACTCAAATTCTATCATCTTTCTCTAAAAAATAGGTAGGTTTCAGTTGATTAAGATTTAATTATTTAAAATTTTATTATTAAATTTCCAGTTAAAATAATTAATTTTCAGTTAAAATAATTAATTTTCAACCAAGAAAAAGAGAATCTGCAACAAAATAGTTTTTTCAACCAAACTGATGAATCTTTTATAAAAAAATGAAATTTCAACAAAAAGTGGAATAGTTGATATTTCCATAATTTTTTTTCAATTTTCAATAAAAGACTGTTAAATGAAACCAAAAAATACGAATTTTCAACAGAAGAGTTTAATTTTCAACCAAGACAGATTTTTCAATATATAAAGAAAAAAAATCTCATCCAAAATGTTAAGTTTTTATGTCATAAAGATGAATTTTTGAAAAAAAGTTGAATTCACAATCCAAAAATATGCATGCTCTACCAAAATAATTGAATTTTCGACTAAAAAATACGAGTTTTCAACAAAATAAGCGAATTTTTGACTGAAAAACATCAATTTTCTAGAAAAAATGAAATAGCTACATTTCTAATAAAAAATTCATTGTCAACAAAAAAAAGAACAAATTCTCAACAAAATTTGTTAAATTTTTAACAAAAAAAAGAACTTTTAACTAAAATGATGCATTTTCAATAAAAAAAATTTTTATAACCAAATAGTTCATTTTTCAACCAAAAAGGTTATATCGCTACCAAAAAAAAGACAAAATTTCAACAAAGTAGATGAATTTTCAACTAAAAAAGATAAATTTTCAAAAACAATAGAACAGTTTAATTTTGCATAACAGAAATAAGTTTCCAACCAAATAAAATAAATTTCCGACGGAATAGTTAAATTTTTAGTTTAAAAAATTTATTTTCTACCTGAAAAGAATAATTTTTAACAAAATACGTGAATTTTTAACCAAATATTTTAATTTTTAATGGAATCTTCAACCTATTAATTGATTTTTTAATCAAAAAAGTTATATTTCTACCAAAAAAAGAAAAATTTTCTACAGAATAAATAAAATTTTCAACCAAACAGATGAATTTTCAGGCAAAAATATTAAATGTCTAACAAACAAAAAAAATGTCGACGAAAAATGGTATAGTTAAATTTTTAGTTAAAAAAATTGATTTTCAATAAAAAAAAATAATTTTCTACCAAAAGGGAATAATTTTTAAGATAATACATGAATTTTCAACCAAATATTTTAATTTTTAATGGAATTTTCAACCAAAAAGTTTCATTTTCCAACAAAAAAGACGGTTTTTCATCAAAATAGATGGATTTTCAAATAAAAAAAATCAATTTTCAACAAAAAATAGAATAGTTTAATTTTGAGTTAGAGAAATAAGTTTTTAAGCAAATAAAATAAATTTTAACGTAATAGTTGATTTTCAAACAAAAAAATGAATTTTCTTTAAAAAAGATTGAATGTTAAAGCTAAACTCTTTTGTTAGAAATGAATTTTTTGTTGGAAGATTCATAATTTTAATTTAATTCAACTATTCTATTTTTGGTTGAAATTTTTCTTATTTGGAAGAAAATTCAACTATTTGTTTAAAAATTGATATTTTTTGTTGAAAAATTAAACTGTTTTATTGAAAATTCATGCGATTTGTGGAAAATTCTTATTTTTTGTAGAAAATTAATCTTATTGGTTGAAAATTCATCTTTTTGGTGGGCACAAAATTCAACAATTCGGATGTAAATTTGACTTTTTAAATTGAAAATTCATTTATTTCATTGAAAATTCACGTATTTTGTTAAAAACTCGACTTTTTTGGTAGAAAATTCAAGTATTTCAGTTGAATATTCATCATTTTAGTTGAAAATTAATTTTTTTTTTATTGAAGATTCATCATTTTAATTAAAAATTTATTTCATTGGTTGAAAAATTAGCTATTTTATATTAAAAATGTTTTTTCTTTGGATGAAAAGGAATTTTTTACCGAAAATTCAACTATTTTATTGAAAATTTGTTTCTTTTTTGATGAAAATAATTTTTTTCTTAAACTGAAAATGAAAATACTATTCCAGTTGAATATTCCATAATTTTACGTAAATTTTTCTTTTTTTTTGTTGAACATTCATTTTTTGACTGAAAATTTAATGATTCAAAATTCAACTACATATTTGGTTGAAAATTTGTCTCCTTTAATTAAAAATTCAACTATTTAGTTAAAATTTATACATTTCGATGAAAAATTGTATTTTTTGATAGAAAATTAATCTTTTTGTTTGAAAATTAATCTTATTGTTTAAAAATTCATCTTTTTGGTTAAAAATCCAAGTATTCCAGTTAAAGATTCACAATTTTATTTGAAAATTCATTTATTATGCAATAACATAAATTTTTAACGTCTTTTCAGACTAGATGGAGCTATGAATTAAAAATTATGTTAATTAATTTTTTTCTGAAAAATCCCAGCGGAGCGGAAGGAGATCTTTTTTCAGAAAAAATTTATTAAAATAATTTATAATTCATAACTCCATCTATTCTGAAAAGACGTTAAATATTTTCTGTTATTCTCTAATGATAATACAGATTCCTTTAAAAAATTTGAAATAAAGTTTCTTCTCTCGATCTCTCTAGTAGCTTAATGGGAAAGCACCCGACCGGCAATCGGAAGTTCTGTGGTTCGATTCCCAACGGAACGAAAGGAGATCTTTTTTTTTTCAGAAAAAACATTAATTAAAATTGAAAATCTTGAGCGGGAAAAACCGGGAAATGCCCGGGAATTTGTAATCGTCCGCCAAATCGCCACCCTCAAAAAAAAATTTTAAAGTTTATCTTTTTTTTAATTACATGTTCGTTGGAGAGAAGTTAAAATCACTCGTGCTGTAGGCTAATTGTACTCCACTTCGTTAGTGAATAGTAAAGCAATCTCTGACTGCTAAAATGGTTCTTAGCTTAATGCTACTTCTGAGGGTGCCTGCTCAGAATTTGAAATCGGTGGTTTGTTAAAGTTTTCATTTTGGACTGGCTTGGTGCCAGATAGATACAAAATGGCAACCCAGATTTAGCTCGCTTCCTTCATGACTATAATACTTAGCTATCGGTTTCACGGATGAATTGACGATATCAAATTTCACAGCCCAAAATGATTTAAAAACGGGAGAAATCGGGAGATTTTTCACGAAAATAGGGCAATAATTTTAAATAATTTTTGTCTGAAAAAATATCTCCTTTCGCTCTGCTGGGAATCGAACCACAGAACTACTGATTTCCGGTCAGGTGCTTTCCCATTAAGCTACTAGACAGCCATTAAGCTACTAGAGACATCGAGGGAAGAAACTTTTTTCAGAAATACACGCATTATTTTGCTAGATGGTACAAATCAAATTTTTCAAGGAATCTGCATTATCATTAGAGAATAACAGAAAATATTTAACGTCTTTTCAGACCAGATGGAGCTATGAAAGAAAAATTATTGTAAATATTTTTTTTCTGAAAAAAGATCTTCTCCTTTTGCTCCGCTGCAAAAGGGAAAGAAGATCATTTTTCAGGAAAAAAAATGATTTAAAATAATTTTTCTTTCATAGCTCCATCTAGTCTGAAAAGACGTTAAGTATTTTCTGTTATTCTCCAATGATAATGCAGATTCCTTGAAAAGTATGGCAATACATTTTTTTTTAATAAAATTAACCAGCTGCATTTTTAACGAACAAAAAAAATTAATTTTCAAAACAAAAAGACAAATTCGTAACTAAGAAAGATTTTTCAGTCAAAGTCAAGTTGAATTTTTAACAAAAAACTTCATTTTCAATTAAGGAAGATGAATTTTCAACCAAGAAGATTAATTTTCTAGCAGAAGAAGAATTTTCAACAAAGTGAATGAATTTTCAATTAAATAGTTAACAGTACAACTAAAAAAAAGTAAGATTTCAACCAAAAATGAAACTGTTACATTTTCAGTTTAAAAATTAATTTTCAACAAAAAACTAATTTTCAACCAGTTGAATTTAACCAAAAAAGACGAATTGTTAACAAAATATTTGGACCCTCAACCAAAAAGATGAATTTGCAATAAAGAAGTTTAATTTTTCACCTAAAAAGACGTTTTTGCAACCAATAGTTGAATTTTCAACTAATATAGGATAAATTTTTAACCCAAAATTGAATAGTTGAATTTTCAGATAAAAAAATTAATTTTCAAAAACGAAGATGATTTTTTAACCAAATAGTTGAATTTTCAACAAAATCAATTTTCAACCAAATAGTTAAAAGTACAACTAAAAAATAAGTTCTTAACCAAAAATAGAATAGTTACATTTTCAGTTTAAAAATTAATTTTTGTCAACAAAAAAGTTTTGAACTAGTTAGATGAATTTTCAAACAGGAAGATTACTTTTCGATCCAAAAAGACGAATTTTAAACAAATACGTGAATTTTCAACTACATAGTTGAATTTTCAACTAATAAAGGATAAATTTTCAACTGAAAATTGAATAGTTAAGTTTTCAGATAAACAAATTAATATTTTGAAAAAAGGTGAATTTTTAGCCAAATAGTTGAATTTTCATGTAAAAAAGATGAATTCTCAACCAAATAATTAAAAGTATAACTAAAAAAAAATAAGTTTTTAACCAAAAATGGAACAGTTACATTTTCAGTTTAAAAAGAGAATTTTGAATCAAAGAAAATGAGTTTTTAACCAGTCAAATTTAATCAAAGAAGATGAATTGTTAAAAAAATAGCTGAATATTCAACAGAAAAGTTGATTTTCTACCAAACATACTTATATTTTCAAATAAATAGTTGAATTGTTAACCAAACAGTAAAATTTTTAGTAAAGAAGATGAAATTTTTACCAAAAGAGATGATTTTTTAAATCCAAAAGACGAGCTTTCTACGAAAGTGTTTTAAGATTTCCACGTGAGTTCTGATCGCAAGCAAGTTCGGAAATCACGGAACTCCCGGCAATCTGAACGAAATCTTGGAAATCCCAATAAGAACTCAATTCAGATTGCCGAATTCACAGTTTTAAGATTTCGACGTGAGTTCTAAACGCGAGCATGTTCGGAAATCTCGGAACTCCCAGCAATCTCAGCGAAATCCTGGAAATCTCTAGGAGAATCCAATACAGATTGCCGCATTCACAGTTTTAAGATTGAGTTCTGATCGAGAGCAAGTTCGAAAATCTCGGAACACCCGACAATTTCAAGGAAATCTTGGAAATCTCTATGAGAATTCAATACATATTGCCGCATCCACAGTTTTAAGATTTAGACGTGAGTTCTGATCGCGAGCAAGTTCGGAAATCTCGTAACTCCCAGCAATCTCAACGAAATCTTGGAAATCTCTATAAGAAATCAATACAGATTGCCGCATTCACAGTTTTAAGATTTGCACGTGAGTTCTGATCGTGAGCAAGTTCGGAAATCTCGGAACTCACGGCAATTTGTCAACGAAATCTTGGAAATCTCTATGAAAATTGAAGACAGATTGCCGCATTGACAGTTTTAAGATATCCACGTGAGTTCTGATCGCGAGCAAGTTCGGAAGTCTCGGAACTCCCGGTAATCTCAACGAAATCTTGGCGCATTTACAGTTTCAAAATTTCCACGTGAGTTCTGATCGCGAGCAAGTTCGGAAATCTCGGAACTCCCAGCAATCTCAGCGAATTTTCTGGAAATCTCTATGAGAATTTAATACAGATTGCGCATTCACAGTTTTAATATTTGCATGTGAGTTCTGATCGCGAGCAAGTTCGGAAATCTCGGAACTCACGGCAATTTCTCAACGAAATCTTGGAAATCTCTATGAAAATTCAAGACAGATTGCCGCATTCACAGTTTTAAGATATCCACGTGAGTTCTGATCGCGAGCAAGTTCGGAAGTCTCGGAACTCCCGGTAATCTCAACGAAATCTTGGCGCATTTACAGTTTCAAAATTTCCACGTGAGTTCTGATCGCGAGCAAGTTCGGAAATCTCGGAACTCCCAGCAATCTCAGCGAATTTTCTGGAAATCTCTATGAGAATTTAATACAGATTGCCGCATTCACAGTTTTAATATTTGCATGTGAGTTCTGATCGCGAGCAAGTTCGGAAATCTCGGAACTCACGGCAATTTCTCAACGAAATCTTGGAAATCTCTATGAAAATTCAAGACAGATGGCCGCATTCACAGTTTTAAGATATCCACGTGATTTCTGATCGCGAGCAAGTTCGGAAATCTCGGAACTCCCGGTATTCTCAGCGAAATCTTGGAAATCTCTATGAGAATTCAATACAGATTGTCGCATTTTTCTTCAACTCTGAAATCCCGGATATCTTTTCGAAAGGATGTGGTTTTTTCCGGAATTGGAAGGCAGCCAAGGAGGAAGTTGGCAGTATTGAATATAGTAATGAACGAAAGATATTTCTTAGTTGCAAACTAAAGTCCTCAGTCCCTCTCGCAGAGTGCCGTGAGTTGTCGAAAGCCACATAAATTTTTCAAAAAAAAAAAAAAGCCTACGAGTCACGTTTTCTGATTGAACATTAAGCACCTCGTTAATGCCAAGCGGATCCAAAGAAGATTCTAAGTTCCCGTCCAATTATTTCCAGCAGGTAGTCAACCCTCGTCACTAAAAACATTCCAGAAGATTCAATGTCCTATCGGATTTTCATAAACGGGAAATTCCGATTTCGCGTTTAAAACTTTTTTGGTACTAAAAAAATGTATCTAGATAAGCTGGATTCCTTCAAAAGTTAATAATATTGATCAATAATGTTAGAATTTCATGAATCTTCACTTTTTGCATTTTCTTCGTAGGTCAGGGAAAACCTGAATATCAAGGAATTTTATTGATCAGGGAAAAGATAGGAATTTTGAAAAAAAATCTTGCAAAAGGCAGGGAATTTCTGTGAGAGGCACTTTAAATAACTGTTAAGGGTAAAAAATTAAATTTTTTTATTTTTATTTGAAATTGTTTAACGTACGGAATCCTGAAAATGAAGTCTTGCCGTCACCCTGTTGTAATATTCTTGTCAGTAATTTATTCGCCCTGTATTTATAATTTTAAAAAATTATTTTTTTTTGCAGCTGATTCCTCCTGACAATTATATTTTTATTTAAAAATTGTATTATTTGGTTATAAAGTCAACAGTTTTGTTAAAAAGTCATCCTTTTTGTTGAAAATTCGTCTTTTTGGTTGGAGATTCAACTATTTTCGTAGAAAATTAACTTTGTGTTAAAAATGCATATTTTGCTGTTAAATTCAACTTTTTTTTTTAATTCGTCGTTTTTGTTTGAAAATTCATCTATTTTAGTAAAAATTCTATTCTTTTTGGATAAAAATGCAACTGTTTGGTAGAAAATTAATCTTCTTTGGTGAATGATTCAAATATTTGGTTGAAAATCGTCTTTTTGGGTTGAAAAGTCAACTATTTTAATAGAAAATTTTGGTTAAAAATTCATATTTTGGTATTAAAAATTCAACTATTTTTTTGAAAATTCGTCTTTTTGGGTTGAAAAATCAACTATTTTGGTAGAAAATTAATGTTTTGTTAAAAATGTATATTTTGGTGTCGAAAATTCAATTTTTTTTTTATTCGTCCTTTTTGTTTAAAAATTCATCTGTTTTAGTAGAAATTTCATGCTTTTCGGATAAAAATGCAACTGTTTGGTTGAAAATTAATTATTTTTGGTAGAAAATTAAACTATTTTGTTGAAAATTTGTCCCTTTTGATTGAGAATTGAACTAATTTCCTTTTTGTTAAAAAGAAATTTTTTGTTTTTGTTAAAGGTTAATCAATTTAGTTGAAAATTCATCTCTTTGGTTGAAAATTCGTTTTTTTTTTTTGTTGAGCACTAATCTTTTTGATTTAAAATTACCACTTTCTGGTTAAAAATGCAACTTTTCAGTTAAAAAATTAACTTTTTTGTTGAAAATTCATATTTTCGAGTTAAAAATCCAACTGTTTTACAGAAAAATCGTCTTTTGGTTCAAAAATTCGACCATTTGGATTAAGTTTTTTTTCTTGATTGAAAAATCTTTATTTTTTGAAAATTTGTCTTTTTGGTTCGAAAATTCATCATTTTAGTTGAAAATTCTTTTCTTTGGTTTAATTAAACTTTTTTCATTTAAAATAAAAACCTTTTTTGGTTGAAAGGTCAACTATTACATTTTTTTATTGAAAATTCATCTTTTTTGGATGAAATTTAATTTTATAAACTGAAAATTTAACTTTTCCATTTTTGGTTGAAAATTTATCATTTTTAGTTGAAAATCCAACTACTTAAGCGAATTTTGAACTCTCTTGTTGAAAATTCATTTATTTTTCGAAAATTCATCATTTTAGCTAAAAATTTATCCCTTTGACTGAAAATTTAACTAGTTTTTTAAAAACTCGATTTTTGGCTTAAGATTTATTTTCTTAACTTAAAATCTGAATATTCTAAATTTTTTTTTTTTTTTGCAGAAAATTAATCTTCTTGATTAAAAATTCGTCTTTTTGGTTCTAAAATTCATCTATTTTTGTAGGAATTTCATATTTTTATTGCTGAAAATTCACCTTTTCTGTTTGAAAATTCAACTGTATCCTAAAAAATGATTCTTATGACTAAAAAATGTAACTGTTTTTGGCTAAAATTTTATCTTTTTTTATGAAAAATTGGTTGAAAATTATTCTTTTTTGATTGAAAATTTATCTTTTTTTGTCGAAAATTCAACAGTCATTTGAAAAATTAAATTATTTTCTTTAAAAATGCATTTTTTTGGTTGAAGTTTATTCTTTTTTGTTTGAAAATTCAGCCGTTTGTTTGAAAAGTTAACTTTTTAGGTTGAAAATTTAAAAATTTGGTTGAAAATTCATTTATTGTGGTGAAAATATAATTATTTTGTGGAAAATTCACCTATTTTTTTAACCTTTAAGTATTGGCGTGATAGAATAGAATAAGTAAGGAATTGATAAATATCAACTTTTAATATTAATAATCTTTTACACCACTTGGGGGAGGGACCCACATATCAGAAGGCCGTGCGGTCTTTGAGACCGCACGGCCATACTGAAGCGTTAAGTGATCTTTTTTGTTAAAAAATGCAACTTTCTTGTCGAAAATTCGTCCGTTTGGATTGAAAATTCATCTTTTATGGCACAAAAGTCATATTTTTAGGTTGAACTAAATAAACTTCGAAATTTTGATCTCTAATTGTTTCATTCCGTTTATAAAAGATTCTATGTTGAAAATGTTACAAGATTGATATTCTTGGTAAACTAAAACTAGAAATGCCACTATAATGATTCTTCCAATTATTGATGAAATTACTCTCCTAAAAAAAATAGGTTAATGCTGTCTCTTAATGTTCTTTCATTCATTTTATACGCTTTGAACCAGTTACAAATGTACTCATTAGATCATTCGGGTCATAAACTAATACAATGAAATATTGTTTTATTGGTTGCCTAGTAAAAATTAACGTTTATGGATTTACGTCTGAAAAATATAAGAACTTTAATTATGTTGAAATACAGCTTCGACAATGCGCACTGGCAATTCCTGAGTTTAATGTGGACGTTGATGGTGCGTTAAGCGCAAAAACCGAAACGTTAGTGCTCATAAAATTTTTAATCGATTTGCACCCACAAATTTTTTGTCGTGTCACGCGAATTTTAATGCGCACCCTTGATTTTATTTAGGCTTAATACTTTATCAAGCTTTACTCTTAATTTTAAAAAATTCGCTTCATAAAATACAAATATTTACTACCAAATACACTGGAACCTGGATTTAAGAACGGTTGCGAGCATGGCTGGCAGTGGCCTTGATCATAAATCCAGGGAATCCAAACGTAAACATTCAGGGCTGTGTGAACCATTCATGTTCTGGTCACGCATGACTGAGCATCTCCTTTCTTTCGGTCCCGCGGTCCCCGCTTCACCAAAATGCCGAGGACTGAAATTATAGGAACGTCTTAAATCCAGGTTTCAGTGTGGTTGAACTTTAAACCAAGAGTAATAATTTTCTATAAAAAAGACGATTTTTTTAAAAGAAACAACATGAATTTTCAATCAAATAGTTGAATTTTCAACTAGAAAAGATCAATTTTTAATAAAAATAAAACGAATTTTTTTCAAGCCTGTTGAATTTTCAAGAATTTTTGAAGAGACTAATTCTTTTAATAAAAAGTAGTTGAATATAACAAAAAAAATTAATTTTTAAGAAAATACTTTAATCCTTCACTAAAACGGATCGATTTTTAACCATGGATTTGCAATTTTAACAAAAAAAATTGATTTTGTACTAATAAAGACAAATTGTTATTAAAATATATTTTCTACCAAATAGTTGAACTATAATTCAAGAGGATTACTTTTCTAATAAAAAAGATGATTTTTTAATAAAATACATGAATTTTCAACGAAATATTTGAATTTTCAACTAAAAAAGATCAATTTTCAAGCAATAATCGAATAGTTAAATTTTCAATTAAAAAAGTTAATTTTCAATAAAAAAAGTGAATTTTCTGCAAGACTGTTAAATTTTCAATACTGATTTTTACCAAAAATTAAATAGTCGATATCTAAACGAAAAAATATTTTTATTTTATATAAAAAACATTTTAATATAAAAAAAAATTTTTTGAACAAAATAAATCAATTTTTAACCAAATAGTCAAATTTTCTACCAGAAAGACGAATTTTCAACAAATTACATAAATTTGATGTTAGTCCGAATTTTATTTGAATTATTTTTAGTTTATATTTCTTCGTTTCTAACAATTTATAATTAAATAGATAAATTTTTACACAAAAAATATGAATTTTAACAAAAAATTGTGTAATTAAATTTTTATTGTGGATAATTAATTTTCAATTAAAAAAGAAGAATTTTTTATTAAATAGTTGAATTTTCACCGGAGAATATGAATTTTCGACAAAAAAGTTAATTTACAACCAATCAGCTGAATTTTCTACAAAATAGTTAAATTTTCAGTTAAAAAAAAAATAATTTTTAACCAAAAAAAAAAGAGTTTTTAACTAAAATTATGAATTTTCAACCAAAAAAGTGAATTCATAACCAGTTGCATTTTTAATCAAAAAGATGAATTTTCAACAAAATAGTTGAATTTTCAATACAAAATTTATTAGTCAAGAAAAAAGCAAAATTTCAATCAAAATATTGAATTACTCATCCATAAAGATAATTTAGAAAAAAAAACAGTTAAATTTTAAACCAAAAAATTTGACTTTTTAACAAAATTGTTGAATTTTCAACAAAATAATTCAATTTTGAACCAAATAATAAAATTTTAAATAAAAATATGAACTCTTAATGAAAAAATTAATTTCAATAATTTCAAGGCATTTTCAATATTTTAAGATATTTAAAAACATTAAAAAGTTTTAAGGGATTTCAATGGATTTGAAATAGTTTGCTGTATTTTAAAAGATTCAAAAGAATTTTTTATAGATTTTATAATATTTTAGTACGGATTTTCAAAATATTTCGTATGATTTCAAATATTTTCAAATATTTTTTTGTAATTTATTTGAATTCGTTTGGAATTCTCCTTGAATTCTTTTAAATTATTTTGAAATCTTATAAATTCTTATAAATTCACTCAATTCTACTCAATTCAATTTTTAAATTGTTTATTTTACACATTCCAAACTAACTTAATTCAATGAACTTTTTCATATTTTTAAATTGTTTTCTATTCACTTGATTTTTTTGTTTAATTTACCTTAAATTTGTATAAGTTTTATCGAATGCTTCTCATTTCTCTTAAATTCCTCTGAATTCACTCAAATTTTACTGAAAAAATGGAATTAAAAAAAAAATTTTCGAATACGTTTGAATTATTTTGAATTTAATTAGAATTTTTCTGAAGTCTTATGAATTTATCCTGATTTCATTAAAATTCATCTGGAATTCTCATAAATATCATGGAATTCTTTTGAATTCTTTTAAATCCAAAAGAACACTAGTCACTTTTTAGGTTAGAGTCACTTTTGGCTAATTTTCGGTTTAAATATGTCATTTTTCCACTTTAATTAAATAAATTAGGCTGTCCTAGCTCTGAGGATACTAAATCAAAATGAAAAATTGTCATGGAAAAATCAGGGAAAAGTCAGGGAATTGGGAAAATTTGAGCAGAGCTTATGATCAAGTATATTTTATTTCGATCTTAATCAAAATAATATGAATAGTTTATAATTCACTAATATTATTAAAAAGCCCTTTAAATTTGTATTGATTAATAAAAATCTGAAATTTTTTCAAAAGAGACATGGGAAACCTGGGAAAGTCATGAAATTATAAAACTGGACTTCTCTAGTTCTCAGCACTCTTTTATTATTATTATATCATTAAGGGGTAAGCGTGACTGCTTCGACCCAGGTTTCTGATCAATCTCTCTAGCAATCACCCCAGGTGAAGAGCTTCGCAAAGTCATAATATTTCCTAGATCACACTGAATGCAGACACAATTAAATAAAACACTTTAGAAGAATTAAGTACATAAAATATTATTTTTTAAATTATTTAAAACAGTTCGGAACATATATTTTTTATTATGGGAAATAGTAAAAGAGGTTTTCAGCCACGGGTTAATCAGTGACGTTTTTACATTCATGTTATCAAACTAAAAGTTTCCGATAAAGCGAACCATTTGAAAGATCAGAGGACTGGGATATTGGACGGAACAAAGTACTCCAAAGGGATACGATACACGAATTAGTTTCATTATCGATACGGAATTTCCGGTTTGAGGTAGTTCGTGAACTAGTTGCACGAACGGGATTGTTTCTCTTCAAGCACGATTCGTGGAGGAAACTGGAATTAATTTGATCTTAATTGTTGATTCTAAATTTTTATTGCTTTCTCTATTATAAATTTGAATCAGTGGAATTTCGCTGAGAATCAGTGATATAATTCGGACTGTTTGAATCAGTGACTGTTCACTGAAATTTCAGTCATTTTTATTACTTTTTAATAAAATTATTCAATTTTCAAGAAAATGTAGTAACTTTTAGCCTTATAGTTGAATTTTGGAATAAAAATATGAATTAAAAGCCGAGAAGATTAATTTTCTACTGAAAAAGACAAATTTTTAACCAAATAAATTTTTAATGAAGAACTTGAATTTTTAACTAAAAAAGATAAATTTTGAACCAAATAGTTGAATTTTCAACTAAAAAATACCATTTTTACACCGAAAAATAAGTAGTTAAATGTTCTGTTAAAAAATTAATATTTAACCAAAAAAGAAAGAATTTTTAACAAAGTAGTTAAATTTTCGGTTAAAAAATAAATTTTCAAACAAAAAACGTCTTTTCAAGAAAATAGTTAAATTTTCAATCTAAAAGGAACAATTTTTCAACAAAGTACTTACATTTTTCGTTAAAAAATAAATTTTCAAACAAAAAACAACGATTTTGCAACAAAATAGATAAATTTTCAACCAAAGAGATGAATTTTCAACAAAAAATATAATAGTTGATATTTCAATTAAAAAAGATTTTTATTTTAAATAAAAAATTGTAGAACTTAACCAAAAACAACAAATTTTTAGCAAAAACAGTTGAATCTTCAATCGCAAAAAACGAAATTTCAACCAAATAATTGAATTTTAAACTACAAAAGATAAATTTCCAAAAAAATGAAATAGATAGATTTTCAATTGTTTTTAAAATAATTTTTTACCAAAAAATAAAAAAAATAGAATAATTTGTAACCAAAAAATTGAATTTCCAACAAAAAGCATGAATTTCCAGAAAGAAGATTAATTTTCTACTGCAAAAGAAATTTTTAGCAAAACCCATGAATTTTTAATCAAATCTATGAATTTTCAACAAAATGGTCGAATTTGCAACTAAAAAAGATAAATTTAGAATAAAAATGGAATAGTTAAATTTTCAGTTAAAAAAATTAATTCCCAAAAAAACGAATTTCGAACATTTTAGTTAAGTTTTTTACCAAAGAAATGAATTTTCAACCAAATAGTTGAATTTTCTACTCAAAAAAGTAAATTTACAATCAGAAAGGGAATAGTTAACTGTCTACTGTTTTCCCAGTAGAAGCTTACTGAAATTTCAGTGAAAAATCAGTAAGTTTTCTATTGGAAAACCAGATAAGAATGACTCTCACTCTCCCAGTGAATTTTCTTTGATTTAAATAACCGGAAGTAGGTCACTGATTCTGATTGAAATTCCATTCATTTTCTACTGGTTTCCCAGTAGAAAATTACTGAAGTTTCAGTGAAAATTCAGTAAGTTTTCTATTGAAAAACCAGTTAAGAATGACTCTCACGCTCCCAGTGAATTTCCATTGAATTAAATAGCCAGAAGTACGTCGCTGATTCTCACTGAAATCACATTCACTTTCTACTGGTTTCCCAGTAGAAACCTACTGAATTTTCACTGAAAATTCAGTAAGTTTTCTATTGGAAAACCAGACAAGAATGACTCTCACTCTCCCAGTGAATTTTCTCTGATTTTAAATAGCCTGAAGTAGGTCACTGATTCTTATTGAAATTTTATTCATTTTCTACTGGTTTCCCAGTAGAAACGTACTGAATTTTCAGTGAAAATTAAATAAGTTTTCTATTGTAAAACCAGATAAAAATGACTGGAATTTCAATGAATAGTGACTGGTTCCCAGTGTATTTTCACTGATTTAAGTAGCCAGAACTACGTCACTGTTTTTCAGTTAAATTTAGAGAATAATTATTCTGTGTTTGGAAAATTAAAATCCAAAAGGAGGTTGTTTTTTCATTTTCATAATAAAACCAGACGACCCTCATTTACAAAAATGCAGTATTTGTGGACTTCGGAGAGAGAAAACGTTGAATATCCACCAACATTCTCGCACTGAATACCAGGTGACCACATTTACAAGCTCTATGCGACATTCGCTTTCTGTGAAATTACCTTCATTGATCACTATTAATCCACTAGCCAGAGTGCTCGTCAATAATCATGATGAAACCCCATTTAATCATCTACATCAGCTTTCGTCGCTCTAAAGTCTCTCGTACTAATAGTTCTTCAAATATTAAATGTAATTTGAATATTGCAATTATTATGGTCGTAACATGCCTCACAGACTGGTCCCTATATCCCCTATTGTACCCTATATTCAGTTCAAGCCCCTAAAGTACCCTATTTTTAAGATTACCTACTCTCTTAAACTGAACCAGTGAAATTGTCGCTGGTTGAATCAGTACTTTGAATTTGCACTGGTAAACCAGTGATTTTCTGACATTGACTGGGTGAACCAGTAAGTGACTTAACTAAAAGAGCGTTACTGAAGATACCAGTGAAGC